>PVIW01008691.1:0-58429 GCA_004026585.1 Noctilio leporinus | reverse complement strand
ATGATCTCACCCATTACAGGACAATAATGAGCAAAACTAACAACAAGTAAAACAGAACCGAGTGTATGAATACAAGGAATAGGCCTGCAGTGGTCAGGGGGAAAGGGGTTGGGGGGAGGGGGGAGGCAGAGGCAAAGGGGAGTAGCTTAGACAAGAACCTAGTATAAAGGAACCATGGACATGGACAACAGGTGGGATTGACTTTGTGGGGAATGGGTGGGTGGGGAGAGGGACAGAGGGGAGCAAAAAGGGGATGGATGTAATACAACAACAATAAAGTTTAAAAAAAAATTACGCAAAAAAAAAAAAAAAGAAATACTGAGACTTAGACTAAAATTTCTAAGTCCTTAGTTGGGCCAAGATAATGCATCCAAATTCTGTCTGATAGATAAAAAAAAAAAAAATAAACACTAGAAAAAGATAGCATTACCCTGAGGGTCCATAATTTTTTATTGAATATGCAAAGTATTCCATCAAAAATTGACAGGTATGACAGGAGATAGGACTAAATGACTAAAACCCAAAAGATGCAATAAGAAACAGAAATACACTCACAAATGACTCAAACACTAGTGTTACTAGATATAAACTTTAAAATACTCTATTTAATATGTTTATGAAATTAAATGACAACATGAAGTATTTAACCTAAGGATTAAAATATGTAAAAATATCAAACTAAAATTTAGAATTGCTATATATAATAATGAATAATAAGAACTCAACATAGGACTCTGGCCAGGTGACTCAGTTGGTTGGAGCAACAGCCTGTACACCAAAAGGTCTCATGTTTGATTCTCAATCAGGACACATACCTAGGTGGTGGGTTCAATCCCCAGTTGAGGTGTGTACAGGAGGCAACCATCTGATGTTTCTCTCTCACATCAATATTTCTCTCTCTTCTTCTCTTTCTAAAAGCAATGAACACATCCTCCATCCTCAGGTGAGGATAAAAAACAACTCAACATAGTATATAAACACTACAGAAAGGAGTATTAATGAAGGGGATCAAGTTAGTAAAAATATGCTTATGAAAACCAAGAGAGATAAAAAAGATGATATAAAATACAGAATGTAAGAAATATGTTGGGCATGGTAAAAAAAAAGGCCTATCATGTGTATATAATTTAAATCACAAAATGAAACTAGAAAGAGAAAAAAGGAAGAAGCCATATTTGAAAGGTACTGGCCAAGAGTTTCCCAAAACTCATCAAAGACCTCAAGCAATAGAATTTAAATGTTCTACAAAACCAAAACAAAATAAATACAAATAGAACATCTAGATAAACATCTAGGTGGAACAAAAAGAAGCAAATATGAAGATAGTAGACTTAAACCCAAACACACGAATAGTTAAATTACATGTAAAATGGACTTAAATCTAATTAAAATGCAAAGATTGTATAACTCAATAAAAATAATACCTACTACAAGCGTACAAAAGAGGCAGCTAAAATGTAAGAATACAAAAAATGTAAAGTTACATGCACAGAATAAACAAAGCAAAGATATGCGACCACAAAAATATTAGCTATTAAGCAAGAAGCATAAATATTGACAAAAATTGGGGAAAATGAAAAAGTGTTTAATAAGCATCAGAGAAGACATCCAAATGGCCAAAAACATGAATGATATTCAACCTCATTAAAGAATGGAGTGATTAAAACTCTCCTTTGCAGAACTACTGAGCAATATGTATTAAAACTGAATGTGCATATTCCCCAAACCTCAACAATTCTACTCCTAGGCATATACTTTTAAAAATGTATATATGTGCTCATCATACATATGTACAGAACTGACCATAGAAGCATTTTGAAAAGAGTCAAAAACTAGAAACAAACACCTCTCAGTAGCGCAATCAATAAATAAATACATCTATATAATGGAATACTATACATCAATGAGAATTATACAAATTATTGCTAGACACAACATGGATAAGCCTAAAAACATAATGTTGAGTGATGGAAATAATAGACAAAAAATACCTATTGTATTAGTACATCTGCATAAAGTTCAAAAACTGATAAACCAAATCCATGGTCATAGCAGTTAGAATAGTGATGATCTTTGCAGGAAATGAGGACAGAGAATGCACAAAAGGAGCTTTTTAGATCCTTGAAATGTTCTGTTTCTCCATCAGAATGAAGTGCAGACTACTGTCAAATTGCTTTCTTCAAATGCCATTTTAATCCCATTGCAAATCCCTGTACCTTCTATCTTCATATCAAATCAATTTGAAACTCCTAAGTAATATAAATAGGTCTTCCATCAGAAGACAATTCTTAACTATGTAAACCCACGACTCCACTGTGCCAACCACAATTTACCAGTTCCTGTTCTTTCCATACTCAGAATCTTTCTGCACATAGTTTCTGCCTGCTTAGAATGTCTCTTTGACTTTTTTTTTTTTTTCTGTCAAAAACCTTTATGAAGACTTAGAACTTCTGTGAAAGCGGTTTTGGCAATTCCAATCTACAAATGTTTTCCTTGGTCTATTTCCATGGTGCTTAAAAACACAACTGTTCCCACATCATTACATTAGAAATACTCTCTAATTAAACATTTGTATGTCCTGTCTCCCCAACAAAAGTGTGAGTTCGTTTGGTTCCAAGAAGTTTCTTACAACGCCTGCACTCTTCAGTGTCTCAATGCTTGGGTATGTAAAGGAATGAATTGTAGATGCTGTTGGTACAGATGAAAGAAAAAGTGCTTTACTTTACATTCTGCACTGTCTTTACATTTATTATATAAATTTTCTTTGCCTAGCTGTAACATGAGTAGGATTTGAGTTGATTGGCATCATGACCCATCTGATGGTTACTTCTTATCCACATAATGCATCTCTTCCTCAAGAAAGATAATAAAGGATACATGGATAGATAGATGATATAGCTAGATGATAGATATAGGTGGATAGATGTATAGAAAGACAGAAAGACTATCAGAACAGAAAACTCTATAATCTATTTTGCCTAGTACAAAATTAATTACTTTTTAAAACAACTTCTTTTGTTGTTATATTACATTTATCCCCCACCCCCAACTGCTTTCTCCTGCCCCACCCTTCATCCCCCCTCCCTCAGTCAATACCACATGTTGTCCATGTCCATGGATTATCCATGCTAGTTCCTTGACTAAACTGTTCCTTCTTTGCCTCTTCCTTCCCCTCCACCCTCCCCTCTGCACACTGAAAGTCTGTCCCTTGTTTCCATGCCTCTGGTTCTGTTTTGCTTGTTTGTTTATTTTGTTCATTAGTCTCCTGTATTGAGTGAGATCATATGGTATTTGTCTTTCACTGACTGTCTTATTTCACTAACCATAATACTCTCCAGCTCTATCCATGTTATTGCAAAAGGTAGGAATTTCTTCTTTCTTTCTTCTGTGTAGTATTCCATTATGTAAATGTACCAAAGTTTTTGATCCATTTATCCATTGATTGGCCCTGAGGCTGTTTTCATCACTTGGCTATTGGAAATAAGGCTGCTATGAACATAGGGGTGCACAGGTTCTTCTGAATTGGTGTTTCAGGGTTCTTCAGGTATAATCCTAATCAGTGGAATCACTGGGTCAAAAAGCAATTTCATTTTCAGGTTTTTTTTAGAAAGTTCCCTACTGTTTTCCATAGTAGCTGTACCAGTCTGCATTTGCACCAACAATGCACTAGGGTTCCCTTTTCTCCACATCCTCACCAACACTTGTTGTTTATTGATTTGTTCATGATGGCCATTCTGACAGGTATAAGGTGGTATCTCATTGGGGTTTTAATTTGCATCTCTCTGATGGCTAAGGATGTTGAGCATTCTTTCATAGGTCTATGGGCCTTTTGTATGTCCTCCTTGAGGAAGTGTCCGTTCAGGTCCTTTGTGCATTTTTTAATTGGGCTGTCTGTTTCCCTGGTGTTGAGTCATATTAATTAGTTCTTTATGCATTTTGGAGAGCAAACCCTTGTCTGAAGTACCACTGGAAAATGTGGTTTCCTATAGAGTTGGTTCCCTTTTAATTTTGCTGATGTTTTCTTTAGCTGAGCAGAAATTTTCAGCTTGATGTAATTCCATTGTTTATTTATTCCTTTATTTCCTTTGCCCTTGGAGAAGTATCAGTGAAAATATTACTGCATAGGATATCTGACATTTTACTGCCTGTGTTTTCCTCTAGGACTTTCATTATGGTGGCATGGCTTATGTTTAAATCCTTTATCCATCTTGAATTTATTCTGGTGTATGGTGTAAGTTAGTGATCTAGCTTAATTTTTTGCATATCCCTGTCCAGTTCTCTCAACACCACTTGTTGAAGAGACTATTTTCACTCCATTTTATGTTCTTTCCCCCTTTGTGAAATGTTAATTGACCATAGATAGAGTCCTGGGTTTATTTCTCGCTCTTTATTCTGTTCCATTGATCTATGTCTATCTTTATGCCAGTACCAGATTATTTTGATTATAGTGGCCTTATAGTATAGTTTGATGTCTGGTATTGTGATTCCTCCTACTTTGTTCTTCTTTCTCAAGATGGCTGTGGCTATTCATGGTCACTTTTGGCTCCATATAAATTTTTGAAGTATTTTTTCTAGATCTGTGAAATATGTCATTGGTATTTTAATAGGGATTGCATTAAATCTATAAATTGCTTTGGGTAGTATGAAGGACATTCTAATGATGTTAATTATTCCTATCCATAAACATGGTATATGCTTCCATTTATTTGTATCTTTCTTAATTTTTTTCTTCAGTATTCTGTAGTTTTCTGAGAACAGGCCTTTTACCTCCTTGGTTAAATTTATTCCTAAGTACTTCATTTTTCTTGTTGTTATAGCAAAAGGAATTTGTTTTCTAGCTTCTATTTCTGATCCTTCATTGTTGGTATATAAAAAATGCCTTTGACTTCTGGATAGTGACTTTATACCCAGCTAATTTGCCTATTAAGTCAAATAGTTTTTTGGTGGAGTCTTTCAGGTATTCTATGTACACCATCATGTCATCTGCAAATAATGAGTTTTACTTCCTCCTTTCCAATTTGGATGCCTTTGATTCCTTTTTTCTTATCTGATCACTATGGCTAGAACTTCCAAAATGATGTTGAATAGAAGTGGAGTGGACAGCCTTGTCTTTTTCCTAATCTTAGGGGAAAAGCTTTTAGCTTTTGCCCATTGAACATGACGTTGGCTGCAGGTTTCTCATATATGGCCTTTATTATGTTGCGGTATGCTCCTCTGTTCCCATTCTGCTAAGCATTTTTTATCATAAATGCATGCTGTACTTTAGCAAATCCTTTTTTAGCATCTACTGATATGACCATATGGTTTTTATCTTTTATTTTGTCTATGTCAAAATTTTGTCTATGTGTATTACATTTATTGATTTGCTAATGTTGTACCATCCTTACATCCCTGGGATGAATTCCTCTTAATCATGGTATAGCATTTTTTCTATTTCAAAGAATAAGCTTTACAAATTATACTAGTTAGGCAAAAAGTGGACAAAAAAATTGGAAAATAAAATACAATTTCTAATATCTTCTGATAAATTAAACATGTGATTTAACAATTCATTCATTGTACCAGAAAGCAGTTATTAAATACCCAGTACCTTACATTCATATAGTAGCTTTAATTTTAAAGTGTTTCATATCTATTAGTTTATTTTTTCAAACTCTTTTGTTATCTCTGTCTACTGTGTTTAGAAAATAGCACCACCTAAACATTTTTGTCATAATAAAAATAATAGCTACAATTTACTAGTATTTATTGTTTCAAATGTCCTATATGTGTTACCTCATTAGGCTCTCACATAAAAAATCTTTGACACAAGAACTATTATTATTCTTAGTATACAGGTTGTGGAGGTCATGTCAAATTGGTGAGAACAGACTATAAAACCTGGAAGTTTGTATCCTGAGCCAGAACTGCACTGTCTAAGAAAAAAAATGATGTTACCCTTATTTTAAGTAAAAATAAAAACCTAAAGGTCAAGGAATATTCTTTAAAATAATAGAATGTGAGTGAAGAGCATCCAAATTAAGCACAGGTTTTTCTGACTTCTGACCTATAGTCAAAAATAGTTTACCTTAAAATTATAAACTACAATATCATTTTCTTTTTTAAATGTATTTATTGACTTATAGAGAAAAAAGGAGAGAGAAAGATGAAAGAAAGAAAGAAAGGGAAACATTGATTTGTTGTTCCACTTATTTATGCATTCATTTGTTGCTTTTTATATGTGCTCTGACCCTGGAATCAAACCTTTGACATTAGTATATCAGGATGATGTTCTAACCAACTGAGCTATCTAGCCAGTACTTAAAATATCATTTTCAAACTGTACAAGCTCCATGGAGACCAATTTGGAAACATATGTTAAAAATTTTAAAGTACATATCCTAATCTAGCAATTTTACTTATAGAAATTTATCCTACAGATAAATATACATAGGTATAATACAATATACTACAAGAATATGCATTATTGCATTATTGTAACTTATTTGCCCTATCATTTGCTCATTCTTTAAATAAATCTATTACTGTCATAAAATGAAATGGAAAATAGCATAACAGTTCTATATGTTTTGATAAGAAGTGACCCCAAAATCTGGTAAAAAAAAAAGAGACATGAAGAGATAAAATAAAATGAGTTCTCACTTATGATTTTTAACAAAAAGAATATGTGTATGTTTGTAGATTTCAAATAGATATAAAAGAACTGGTTACAGTGGTTACCTCTAAAGGAAAGAAAAAAATGGCTTAAGGATCTGTGTAGGGAGAAAAGCATTTTTCATTAGATTATCTTCTTTATAATTAAAATTTAGTATTAATGCATGTATTAGCACACGAGCATAAATTAATTCAATGTTTTAATTTTAAAAATTAATCATGATTTTTGTGCCTACCATTGCAAAGTGTGCAGCATGAATGGGGCTTCTCAGTGAGAGTAACAATGAATTTTAACAAACACAAATTCTCACCCTTGAAAAGAAAAAAAGCCAAACAGCAGTAAATTAAAGAAAACAAAATGCTTCCTTATACTAAACAGGGTTGCCCTTAATTAAACAACATAAATAAATGGCGTCTCAACTACTTATTAGGCCCACTAGCTTCTTTCTAAACTGAATGCAATGGATTCTTTTCAACAATTTCTTAGTCTCCCCCTACCATCTCTCTGTCTCTGTCTCTCTCCCTGTCTCTGTCTCTCTCTTTGTCTCTCTCACTCTCTCTTTCTCTCTCTCCACTTTCCTCTCATTTACCATCTAACCTTTGATGAGTGTAGTAAACCCTCAATTAATTCCAAAAATGCCAGTAAGTCAGCAAAATGAAATAAAAATATCTTTGTTTTGTATATTCCTTACTGCAGACACACAAGCATATGTCAATTTCTTCAGAACTGATTGTTTTTCCCTAAGAATCCACAAGGACAAATGCTGGCTGATAGCAATTGATGACTAATTAAAAAAAAAAAAAATGCCACTATTGCTTAGCATTTGTAACTAGGAAACCTATTTTGATTATATGTCTTGAAACAGGCTTAATTATTTAGGCACAGGAAGGGGAAAGAGAATACTTCTGTTTCCAATATTCTTGAAAAAGCCTCAATTTTGGAGAAAAGATAAATTTGGACATGCTGAAACGGCATTCTCTCTCTGCTGAAATGTTCTGGAGACACTCTGCAGGCCCGGTTGCCTCTCTGCTGCTTCCGCCTCCAGCACTCCCCTTGACACAAGGCATTGATTATTTAGAAGATAAATCTAAACCGCATAATTTGGAAGAAATTACACACAGAAATATTCCCCACCCGTGGGCTCACTAAAGGAGGGGCCCCTCTCCACTGGAGAGCTGCTTATTTTTGTAATTAGCTCAGTGTAGGAAAGCCTTCTTATGTGTTTTTGCTTGAAGGCTTAGAATTGAATCAGATACCTCTGATGGAGAAAGATGTCAGTTTATCTCCCTAAGAAAGGAAGCTAAGTGTTTATTAGTAATATGGTCCCTTTCATAAGTTCGATGGTAAGGATTTCTGCAAGGCTTGTTTGGCAGTGGTTGCTCCAGTAACGGGACCAAAGACATCAGGGGTTCCAGCTTTCAGACCAGAAAATCTGTTATGTTTAAAGTGATCAGCCACTTTCGTGGGCGAAACTCATGGTAGCAAAACTTTGTTTGCTTTATCCAAGACAAGAGCTGGAAGCAGTTCTCAAAGATTAGTTCCCCTCACTCCTATTTTTCTTCTATCCATATGCACCTTGGGCCCCTTTCTTCCTGTAACCCAGCCAGGGACTTCCCCTCTAGTTGTAACCCCCATTTCCAATTGTCCAGGTTCACTCTTTTAAGTCTGTAAATTTACCCTTCTTCATAAAGATCTGGATTCTATCCAATCCTCTTACTAACCTTGTGTCCATGGTTGAGATTCCCTTCTCCTCATCCCAGATGATGAGCTCTTGTCTAATTTCCTGTTCATGGAAGTCATTCATTTAGTCATTTATTGAATAAGTATTCATTGCCCACAATATGTCAAACACTGCTTCAAATACCGTTGACTTGAGAAACACCCAAACCCATAGGGAAATTTTATAAATTTGTTTGAGCCAAACTGAGGACAAATGCTCTGGAGAATAACAGTTTTGGAATTTCTTTTACACATTTGAAATTAAGATGGGAACAGAAGGAAGTTTACACGGAGGTGGGGAAAAGCAAGGTAGAGATTGAAATACAAGACAGTTAACAAGATTATGTGCTCTCTTGAGGGTGGTTATGGCTTATTTCAAAGGTATGCTCAACTAGATGCACAGAAACAATGAACAGGGATCACTAAAGCAAATATAAACCTCTTAGGCCTGGGGTGTGTATGACCTGCCCTGTTAGAAATGTATGATTAGTCACTGTGGGAGGTTACTTTCCATAGAACCCCTCCTTCTTTCATTTACAATACATGAATACAATGGTAAACAAAAAAGCTTTTTTTAAATGAACAATGAAAGTATAGATGGTACTAGTAATCTTGATAATAATTGTCCTCCATGTAGATCCAATGGTAGGGGTGAAAAAGTTGTTTCTCACAGACACTCTAGTAAATAAACTAACTTTAGGTACTTTGAAATAAGTGGATTAAAGTATTTTTTATGTATATTTGCAGATGTACATAAATAGTATAAGTAAACAAATAAGTGGTATTTTTTTCTTTAGTGATAGGATTAATGCTAAAATACTACCAGTTACTACCATCGATTGAACTTAGGATTTACTAGCTGACTATCCTGTAATAAAATGTAATACCACCCTCACCTTATACTGTATTTATTTATGTTCATCTCCTGATGGAAATTATACCTAAAAGGAATTCCTCATCAGTAATGAAAGGCCAGGGATAACTTATAAAGGTGATATATCTCCAAAGACAGCAGTTGAAATCATATGCTGATACTCTTATTAACTAAATCATCACCAGTCAAATTGCCAACCCCTCCAACCTCCTCCTTGATTCAAGAGTTTAAACATCAATCTTTATTTAGAAAAAATGGCCAAAGATTGTATTTACTAAATGTTCACAGTCCCGTCTTCTGCAATGATATTAAATGAATTGTCTTTGAAAACATTAGATAGCATGGCTGTTGCTGCTCAGCGTTCAAGAGCACAGAAGCACAAGTGATTTGTCTTCTTATTCATCCACTTATTGGAAGCCCGATGTGACAGGCTGAACTGGGGAAGGAGGCACCACTGTCCTGACCAAAGTTCACACCTAGATCAGCTGGGGCAGCAGTGTTGTTTGGTGAAGAATGCTTGTGACAAACATTGTTGGAAGGTGTCTTCCTTGGTCCATTTGGGCTAGTAGAACAAAATAGCCGATGATGGGTAGATTATAAACAATAGAAATTTATTCTTCACAGTCTGGAGGTGGAAAGTCTGCAATCAGGGTGCCAACATGGTTAGGTAGTGCCTCCTTGTATATTCTCATGTGGTGAAAGGGGTAAAGGGTCTATGTGGGTTTTTTAAATTTTTTACAAGAATATTAATTTCATCCATGAGGAGGCTTCACCCTTAACCACCTCCCCAAGGCTTCACCTATTAATACAGTTACACTGAGCATTGGGATTTCAATATGAATTTGGGATTGGACACAAAATTCAAACCATAGTAATTGGCTTGCTGAACATCCCTTCCCAACCCTTTCTGCCTTGCCATCTTCCTCATAAAAGATTGAAAGCTAAACACTCATTTTATCTACTTCCCTTTAAACCAAGGTGGGGGGGGGGGGGTGCTGTGTGACAAGGTTGACCAGTTAGATATATGAGAGAATTAAACCTATTAATGGTAGAAAAGGAAGGCTACCAGGAAAGGCTTTGCCTTCGAAGTAAAGAACTGTATGTGCCTCTTCACTCTCCTTCCTGTTAGAGTTGAGAAGTCTGGACACTAAGGATAGAATCTAAGTTTATTCTTGCCTCTTTGAAATCTTTCCCTCCCCTTCTTTACTCCCCACTCTCCTCCCAAATCCACAGACAACCACTGATATTTTTTCTGTCATTGTAGATTACAGATTAGTTTGCATCTTCTAAAATTTTCCTTTAGATGGGATCATACAGCATGTGTCATTTTTGTCCAGCTTATTTCATTCAGCATAATTATTTAAAGATTCACCCATGTTGTGTGTTAACCAGTCATTCATGCCTATTTGTTGCCAGGCAGTATTCCATTATATGAACATAATATAATGTGTTTATTCAATCGTTTGTCACTGGATATTGGGGGTTTTTTGCAAATGTTGTTGACTACTACACATAAAGTTGCTATGAGCATTCATGTTAACTTTTGTATTGATTTATGCTTTCTGTCCTTTTAAATAAATATCTAGGAATATAATGAATAGAACACATGGTGACTATAGATTTAACTTTTTACGACATTACCAAATCATTTTGCAAAGTAGTTTTGCCATTTAAATTCTCACCAGCAGTGTATGGGAGTTTCAGTTCCTCCATATCCTTGCCAACACCTGGTATAATGAGTAATCTAATTTGAGCCATTCTAATACATGAGTAATAATATCACACTGTGTCTTAATTAAATTTTTCTAGTGAACATCATTTTATATACTTATTTCTCACCAGTTAATTTTCTTTGGTGACATATCTGTTCAAAGAGTTTTTACACAGATTTTATTGGGTTGCTTATTGCATAATTAGTAAACTTTGAGTGTTGTTATACATTCTAGATATAAGGATTTCTTTAGTTATAAAGTTTATGAACATTTTCTCATAGGATGTGAATTGTCTTTTCTTTCTCTTAACAAATTCTTTAAAAGAAAAGTTGTTAAGAAAAACAAAGAAAAAGTTATAAATACAGGTAACAGTGTGGTGGTTACCAGAGAGAAGGGGGTGTAAAGGATAGTAAATAGTAAAGGGCCCTGGCTGGTGGCGCAGTGGATAAGGCACTGGCCTGTGAACCCAAAGGTTGCTGGCTCAATTCCCAGCTAGGTCACATAACCAGGTTGCAAGCCAGGTCTCCAGCCAGGTCTCCAGCCAGGTCCATGGCTGGAGGCAGGTGAAATATCTTTTTTAAAAAAATGGAGTAAAGGGGGTCAAATATATGGTGATGAAAGAAATTTGACTTTGGGTGGTGGACATACAATGCAATATACAGGTGATGTATCATTGAAATGCACACTTGAAACCTATATGATCCTATTAACCAACATCACCCCAATAAATTTAATTTTGAAAAGAGGAGTTTTAAATTGGGGAACTCTATTTTTTTTCTTTTTGGATTATGTTTTTGTGTTTTGTCTAAGAAATCTTTGCCTAACTCAAAGTCACAAACATTTTCTCCTCTGTGTTCTGCTGGAAGGTTCATAGTTTTAGGTTGTACATTCAGATATATGATTCACTTTAAGTTCATTAAAAATCTATTTTGCATACAAATATCTAATTGTTTCAGCATCATTTTTTTAAAAGTCTGAGAGGATCACCATTAAGATGTCAGCAGGTCTGTATTCCTTCAGGGGACTCTAGAGGAGAATCCATTTCTTTGACTTATCTGGTTTATCAAGTTTAGGTTGAATACACCTAGATAACCAAAGATAATCTCTTCAGCTCAAAGTCAATTGATTATCAAAATTACTTCCATCTGCATCTTTAATTTTCTTTGCCAAGTAGTCTAGCATACTCACAGGTTCTAAAGATTAGGATGTAGACATCTTTGGGAGTATGGGCATTATTTTGCTTATCACACATGTTTATTGAAATTAACATTTCCCTATTCTAAAAACTTTCCCCCATCCTTTATAATAGATCTGCTGCCAATGCAAATTACTTTACCACTCTGCAGAGGTGAATGCCCATTCTTTACCAGTTAGTTAACTTTGTCCTACTGCAGTTATATAAACAGTATCTTGCTTATATAAACAGTATCTTTCATATATTTTTTCATATGAACAATATATGAAAGTCCATGTTAGTGTCATAATGTGTAATAAACCACAAATTCTCTAGAAATCTGCATTTGTTTTTTTATTTTTTAAAAAGCATCATTGAAATAGTCATGAAGCTACTATCATTCTTGAGCAAAAGCTGAGTATCTGTTATAGTGATGTCATAAAATACGTTTCTTCACTGAGTGGGTTGTCATATGCAATAACATTCAATGTAATTCTAAATTCTAAATTCTAAGCAAATTTGATTGTGTAAAACCAAAATAATAATATAGTTATCATTTACTCAGTGCTTATTATGTACCAGATATCTGTGAAGCACTCATTCATTCCCTTGCTTAATTCCCACAACGAATTCTGAGGCAAGTATTGTTTTTCCTATTACAGAGGAAGCTGAGGTACAGAGTTATAGGTACATTAAATAATCTGTCAAAAACCACATCTTTGGTATATAGGGGAGACCTGTTTGATGCCTAGTCCATATGTTTATAACTATGATACCACAGTGCTGTGATCGTATACTATAGGGATTCACATGCAGATGAGCAGAGATAACATGAGGAGGAACCCAGAGAGCAGAACTCTTGCTTTTGAGTTTGATCTCAAACCAACCATTGACTTGCCCATAATCTCACTGTTTGTTATTTATTTATTAATTTTTGTATTAATCAGTTTTAGCCAGGTCATGCTGCAGTAACAAATGAGCTCAAATGTTTGTGGTTTTCAACAACAAAGGTTACTGCTCAATTCATGTTGCGTATACATGACTGAAAGCTCTTCTCTGGACAACAAAGAAGGAATTCTGCAATAGTTGTTAAACTTTCTGCCTGAAAGGATCATAATCAGTTCTGCTTACTTTTCTTTGGTCAAAGTAAGTCACAAGGCCAAACTTAATGCCTGCTAAGCAGAGAAGTATAATCTTCACACAGAAAGAGGCAGTAAACCTGGAGAACAATGACAAAATCTATCATGAACCTCTTGCTTCATCCTCCTATTCCTCTAGCTTACTTCATCCCCTCCCATTTAACTTCTTTACCCATTGGTTTCCTTAGCTCTCAAACTTACCCTCCATCTGTCCTTTGTCTCAATGTACTACTTTCTCCTCTTCCCTGCCTTAGTGCTTGCCAGGTGCACATCTGCTAAATGAAGCCCTTTCAGTTAGGTCTGGGGATTTTTCCCTACAAATGGCTCTAACAGAGCCCCAGTGTCCAGGGATCCACTTCTCTGGCATTAGTTTACATAGATATTTCCTGAATTTACTGAATGACTTGAGTCTAAATCTTAAAAAAAGAAAAAGAAAAAAAATTCCATACTTAACAATGAATAGCCTGAAGGAGGAATGAGGAATCTCTATTACATGATAAAAATGTATTTCAGTTATAAAAATATTAACCAAGAAGGATATTTCTTCCTAGTCATAACTTCCACTTCTAATTTTTTGCACCTGCACATGCTTCAATTATTATTACATGTATGAGAAGTTACTAGATTACAACCTGTACTCTTTATTTTTACATAAAAAATAAATTTTTGGTGTTACTGAAATTTGTATTATTTTATAAATTAATAGTAAGGCTAGTTGTGGAGTGGGGCTGTACCGTTTCTTGAAAATAATTTATAACAATCTGATTTTTCTATGGTATACATATAAAACTTTTAAATTATATGTAAATTTTTTACCTCTAGGGCAGGAAAGGGCTTAACTAATTATTCCGAAAAGGTTTCTACTATGCCCTCAAAATTTATAGCATAATCATTAGTGAAATAAGCCAGTCAGTGAAGGACAACTATCATATGATCTCACCCATTACAGGACAATAATGAGCAAAACTAACAACAAGCAAAACAGAACCAAGTATATGAATACAAGGAATAGGCCTTCAGTGGTCAGGGGGAAACGGGGTTGGGGGGAGGGGGGAGGCAGAGGCAAAGAAGGGGAGCAGCTTAGACAAGAACCTAGTATAAAGGAACCATGGACATGGACAACAGGTGGGATTGACTTTGGGGGGAATGGGTGGGTGGGGAGGGAGACAGAAGGGAGCAAAAAGGAGATGGATGTAATACAACAACAATGAAATTAAAAAGTAAAAAAAAATTTAAAAAAGGAGAAAAAAAATTTATAGCATAATCAATACCAACTATATCCTTAAACATTTCCTTGAAAAATAAGAAGTCAGCACCTAAATACAAGATCTGTCCAGTCAATGTTCATACATTGTTAATATAACAAGACTGTTTGTGCAACATTGATGTAAACTGGAAGCCAGTAGAGTGGGCTGAAATTCCCATGCATGAACAATAAATTCACCATAGTAGTCAGTGGAGGACAGTAGACACCATCGAGTGAACATAGGTGCTGTGTGAGATTCGTATTCAAAATGACTGAGTGAGTAGAGCAGAAAATCTGTATCAAATTTTGTGTTAAACTTGAATATTTCTCCACAGAAACTATTCAGATGATTCAGAAGTCTGCAATTATGGGCAACTGGTAATTGGCAGCTTCATCATGACAATGAACCTGATCATGCATCACGTCTCCTGCAGAGTTTCTTGGCAAAACATCAAATCACCCAGATGACTCAAGCCTCCCTATGACCCAGATTTGGTGCCCTGCAAATTCTGCCTTTTCCCAAAACTAAAATCACCTTTGAAAGGAAAGAGATTTCAGACCATTAATGAAATTCGAGAAAATATGATGGGGCAACTGATGGTAATTGAGAGAATTGTGTGAATTCCCAAGTTGCCCACTTTGAAAGGAACTGAGGTGTCATTGTCCTATATAGAGTGTTTCATGTATCTGTATCTTCTTCAATAAATGTCTCTATTTTTTAATATTTACATGGATGGATACTTTCTGGACAGACCTCACCCTGAGCATTAGAACTATATACCTCTCTCTTATTTAATACTCACTTTGGAATATCCCTTAATCACCCTAAATATAACATATCTAATTACAGCAATTCTTTTTCATCCATTTTCTCCTGTCCATCCTTCACCCCCCATTCCCATTCTCATGCCTACTGCTGGCCTATTCTTTCTTTATATCCCAGGTTGTTAAAATGTGTCATTACTCACCCAGTCATGTAAGACAGAAATTTGGAGTCAAAACATCACCTCTCATCAACTCAATTATTAAGCCTTCTAACATCCTATGCATGTATATATTTTTGTAATCATGTCACATTTCTGAACTAGGTGAAATGCTTGTTAGTTTGTGTAGTATGAAGCTCCTTGATAACAATGACTATGCATTTCATTTGTATATTATAAGATTTTATATTGTAAGCACACTTATAAGAGTCCTGGACACAAATGTGTTCAAGAACTGTTTTGATAAATGGGGTTTGGGAAAGGTAGATACTATTCAAATGGTAGCCACTAACCACATAGGACTATTAAGCACTTCAGATGTACTAGTTCAGAAAGATCCAAGATGGGCACAGAGTAAGTAGAAGGTACATTCACTTCCTCCTAAAACCATACTTTAATTACAATTAAATTATAGAAAAAATCATCCTGAATAACCTACAAAAGACTAGCTAAAGAGAAGTCTTATAATTAAGATGTCACATAGAAGCTACATCAAGACTGGTAGGAAGGGTTAATAAGCAAAACGGGTTGGCCTTGCTCCCAAGGGCAGTAGCTGAAGTTCCAGGGGAATATCTCAGCTATGGGGTCCCCCCACCCCCAGAAGCATGGAATCTCAGCCCAAGTCAGGCTTCCCAAGTCAGAGCACTAGAAGTGAGAAGAGAAATCCATATAACATCAACTGTGAAAATCAATGGGGATTATGTAGATTAGGGAAAGATGAAAGTCCACTAGAGGCTCAAGTGCCCTCTTAAAGGGCCAAACACAAAATTTCTTTCACAGCCACTCACACTGGGCTTCAGTGGAGGTGGAACAGACCGGCTTATAGGCACCTGAGGAGAGCCTTGGGTTTGTGGCTCTGAGAAGAGAAAGGAAGGGACAGACACCAGGATTTCTATGCTAAGTCACTCTCCCACACCACAGAAGCTGTATTTTGGGGGTGGTAAACTCCCCTTCACATAGCATCAGCCTGGGAGAAAGCAATAGCTGCAATGTGTGGGCTCCCTCACCCCACCTGGTGGGAGATACACCCACCTGAGGAGTCAGGTGATTTGGCTGGGGTGTAGAGGTCTGGGAAGATTCAGTGGGTTTCAGTGATTAAGTTTTGTGTTTTTGGGGTGGGGGCCATGCCCCCCACTTTCCTGTGAACCTGACTGGAGCTTCTTCCTTATGAGAAATCTTCTTAGCCTCACCCTCCAGGTTCCTGGACACCTCACCCACCCGAATCCTAGTGGCTCCACCCAGACAATGGATGGGCAATACCCAGGACAAACAGATCTATGGTTCTGAGATGAGGGCCACATCGCTAACCTTCCCCAAAGGCTGACTGGCACCTCCCCTTCACAGAGGATCCATTAGCTCCATCCTCCCAACTTCCAGAGTCTCTACCCTGCTGAGCTCAACTCCTCCCAGTAGAATCTGGGACAAATTGAGCTGTGTGGCTCGAGGACAGGGGCCATTTTTTTTCTCACACAGCTAAGCAGTATAGAACCCACCCTTCATACAACCAAATCTTGGTCTGTTGGGGCCTATTTAATTCAGCTGGCCTTACCCTCAGGACTCCCTGAGACCTTCCCCAAAAATAAAGGTGTATATGCATCCAGTGGGTGGCAGCTAGACTTGTTACACCAGAGAATTATTTTTTTAATAAGAAAACTTTAATTAATTTATTATCTTAATGTTTTTCAAAGATTTTATTTATTTTTTTCCAGAGAGAGAGGAAGGGAGAGAGGCAGAAAGGGAGAGAAACATCAATGTATGGTTGCCTTTCACCTGCCTCCAGCGAAGGACCTGGCTGGAGACATGGCTTGCAACCTGGTTATGTGCCCTGACTGGGAATCAAACCAGTGACCTTTGGGTTTGCAGGCTGATGCCTTATCCACTGTCCTACCAGCAAGGGCCTACCAGAGAACTTTTGATAAGTGGCCCCAGGGAAAGCATGGGGCTGTACTACTCATCATTCTGCATTTTCAGCAACAGTGCACATCCCCACCAGCACTTGGTGTTTGTTAATTTATTGATGGTAGCCAGTGTGGCAGGTGTGAAGAGTTACCTCACTGTAGTTTTAACTTGCATCTCCCCGATGGTTAGTGATGTTGAGCATTTTTTCATGTTATTTTTACCTTTTTAATGTGTTTTTTAAAGATTTAAAATTACATATGTGACTTGAATTATATTTATATTTTACAATGTTGCTTCAAGCAGTGATTTTCAACCTTTTTCATCTCATGGCACACATAAACAAATTATTAAAATTCTGTAGTGCGCCAAATATTTTTTGCAATCTGACAAAAAATAGGTATGATTTTGATTCATTCACACCATATGGCTACTGTTGTGTTGGGTGTTTTCATTTTTTTACTTGACAATTTAAATGGGGAAAAAAAGTCAGTGCCCCTGACTAAATAGTCAGGTATTTCACATTTAAAAATTTTTGCAGCACACTGGTTTAAAATTGGTGCCTTAGAGAAATGGATTTAAAAGGCTAGCCAGCAGCCCTGGCTGGTGTGGCTCAGTGGATTGAGCACTGACTTTCAAACCAAAGGGTCATTAGTTCAATTTTCAGCCAGAATTCATGCCTGGGTTGTGGCCCAGGTCCCCTTTTGGGGACACACAGGGGGCAACCACACATTGATGTTTCTCTCCCTCTCCTTTTTCCTCTCTTCCCCTCTCTCTAAAAATAAATAAAATGTTTTTTAAAACATAAAAGGCTAGCCAAGATGGTTAGCAATGCTGGTTCAGGCTACAAGATAGTGACTTTGGGACAATATTGATTGTTTTGCATGAGGTGCAGCTAGAAAGAAAATTTGCATGTAGGAAGGCAGTAAAGGAGAACTTTGGGCCAAGATGGAGGTGCAGGTAGACACACTTCACTTCCCTCCACAACTAAGACATGTACAATTACCTCAAAACTAAAAACAACCAGAACCACCAGAAAATCGAACTGCATAGAAATCCTACAAAGGTATAAAGAAGTAATACTCATCCAGACAGGTAAGACAGGTGGAGATGGGGCAGAGAGGACACAATGCTGTGGCAGCAGCGATGGCACGGCAGTGGTGTGACTGGCCAATGGAAAGCACAGTGACACATTATAAAAGCAGGGAGGGACAACAGGAGAACAATCCCAACCCCAGACCAGACCATGCAGCTTGTGGTTCTAGCACCAAAGAAAATAAAGCTTCATTGCTTCTAACTATGAAAATCAGTGTGGGTTGGGACAGAGGAAGAAATTGTCAGTCCCTCAGCAGAGTTTGTTTGTTTAGAGGACTCCCATGGGCCTGGAACATTCACAAACCCATGCACTCAGGGAACCACAACCAGGGCAATAGCTAGAGGGGTGCTAGTCCCATATGGGAAGCAGGAGAAGTGCCTGGAAAATGGGCAAGTGCTGAGTAAGTGGCATTGCTGCTTCTCTGACCCCCCTCCCATACAGCATTACAAGGTGGTGAAATAGATTACCCTAAGGCTCCACCCCTTCCAATGTAACAGGTGTAACAGCTCTAAGATACAGAGGCAAACACAGAAAGCTGTCAAGTTGAGGAGACAGAAAAGTATGGTCCAATAGAGGAAGCAGATCAAGGTTCTAATGGGAGAACTAAGTGATGAGGAGATAGCCGACCTAACTGGTGCAGAGCAGAGTTCAAAGCATTGGTGATAAAGATGCTCACAGACCTGACAGACATGCTTGAGTATGGCAAATGCATAAGGGAAGAAGTGAAGGCTACACAAAATAAAACAAAAGGAAACCATATAAAATCAATGGTGAAGGGACGGAAACTGGGGTTCAAATCAATGATTTAGAGCACAAGGAAGAAATAGTCAACCAGCACAGAATGAAGAAATAAGAATTTCAGAGAAAAAAAAAAAAAAAAATATATATATATATATATATATATATATATCACAAGGATAGGCTTAGGAACTTCTGGGAAAACTTTAAATGTACCTCTGGGAAAACTTTAAATGTACCAATGTTTGAATCATAGGGAAGCCAGAAGGAAAAGAGGGAGAGCAAGAAATTGAAAGCTTATGTGAAAAAAATAATGAAGGAAAACTTTCTTAATTTGGCAAAGGAAATACACACATACAAGTTCAGGAAGCACAGAGAGTCCCAAATAAGCTAGACCCAAACAGAACCACAGCAAGATACATCATAATTAAAATGCCAAAAGTTAAACATGAAGAGAGAATCCTAAAAGCAGCAAGAGAAGAGAGTTCCCTACAAAGGGGTTCCTATAAGACTATCAACTGATTTCTCAAAAGAAACTTTGCAGGCAAGAAGGGACGGCAAGAAGTAGTCAAGTGATGAAAAGCAAGAACCTATAACCAAGATTACTCCATCCAACAAAGCTATCATTTAGAATGGAAGGGCTGATAAAGTGCTTCCCAGACAAGGTAAAGCTAAAGGAATTTATCATCTCCAAGCCATTATTATATGAAATGTTAAAAAGACCAATTTAAGAAAAAGATCAAAACTATGAACATTAAAATGACAACAAACTCAGAACTATCAACAGCAGAATCTAAAAAATAAAAACAAAAACAAACTAAACCAACAACCAGAATAGGAACAGAATCATAGGTATGGGGTCCATTTGGAGGGTTATCAGGTGGGAGAGGGAAGGGGGAGAAAGAGGGAAATGGTGCAGGGATTAAGAAGCATAATTGGTATGTACAAAATAGACAGGGAGTGTTATGAATAGTATAGGAAAGGGTGAAATCAAAGAGTTTACATGTCTGACCCATGGACATGAACTAAGTGAGAGTAGACATTGCTAGGGAGAGGGAGTTACTAGGGAGCCAAAGGAAAATAAATTGGGACAACTGTAACAACATAATCAATAAAATATACTTAAGGGAAAAAAGAAGGCAGTAAAAAGCTGTGCCTCAGGCAACAATTGATTAAAGGCATCTATATTGTTCCATTAATGAAAGCTGACATTTGACAGGAAAACCATTCATTTAGGACACAGGGGAAGATAAAGCTAAATTTATTGTAGATTGAGAATCTGTAAGATAATTCATGAACATAAACAAAACAGGCACCCTGTGCCACAGAATGAAAGATTATCTAGGTATTCTTTATGCCATGAATCATACCAGTGGGAAGTTGAATTCTAGGGGAGGCATGGCACCATCGCAGCCTAATCACAGTGAAATGTAACTCAGAAGACAACCCAGACACAGTCATGAGCCTATGCCTACCACGGAGCCTGGCACATAGTATTTGTTCAATTGGTAATAGTGGGATGAACAAATGAATGAATCAGCACCCAAAGAGGCCAACAAAGAGCCATAAGAACAATTGGGTTTCATGGTGAACTAGCTTGGGTTGAAAATGAAATGAGTTTAACCTCCTGAATCCTTTATTTCTGCTTCTTAGAAGAGTTGCTGAGCTGTGTTGTGTTGTGAGTTGTGTTGTGAGCTCAGATAGAAGAGAGCATCTTGACTCTTGTTATACTTGGGCGAAAGTGTTCAAGTTTTTACATCTCCAATTTACTCTCTAAAATATTTTGTTGTTTTAAGTTTGTTTTTTTTATTGTTCTGGGATTTGTTCATTTGTTTGCTTTGTTTAGTGTTACTTTGTTTATCTCTTGGATTGAAAACCTGAACTAATATTTAATGATCATGAATCTGAACAGGAATTCTTTAATCTAATAAAACCTAACAGCTACAGTATAATTTACCTGGCTATGTTAAAATATCCAGGAACCAGGTTGTATTCAATTAGTACATTGAAGCATTGATATAGAACTCTCAAAATCCATGCTTCTAAGACAATACACTTAACTCATAGAAGTAAGGTTGACATTCAGGTTTATCTAGTAGTAAAAATTAAATTTGGAAATAATAGTTTTGAGCACTTACTGGATATAGAAATTTATTTTATGAAAGGGTATTGTTATTTTCATTTCTGTTCTATGGATGAGGTAACAAAGGATAGAAAAGATTAGACTCAGACCCAAATCAATGACAATATTGTTGTGATACTGTGCTACTTTCTAGCAGATTAGCAGAACCACTGGACACACTAGCAGTGGACAGGAAGTATAACTAATGGCCTGATGAATAATGCATAGTCTCTGCCTTTAAGTCTGGTCAAATGAACCTATAATTGCAATACGATGAGGTTTATTGCTGCAATAGAGGCATGAAATGCAAAGTTAATTAATAAAGCAGCCTATTCACACTAAATCTGGGGATGGGGCAATGTCAGAAGTTGTTTCTTAGTGAAGGTAGCACTGAGAGACAATTATTGAAGTAAGAAAGGTAGGAAATGGTTATTCCAAGCAAACAAAAATACTGGCAAAAAGTTTGTAGCATGTTTAAGAAATAAGGAGTAGAAATCATTGTGCGAAGAGAGAGGAAGTTAGAGAAAAGGCTGGAGAGATGAGCCGAAGTCAAACTGTGGTGGCCTCACACATTAAACTATATGTGATATAGTAAAGAAGCCACAGCAGCATTTAAAGAAAGTTACATGGTTAGGTTACATTTTTGGAAGATCATTGGTTTCAGTATGAGAAATAGAGAAAGAAAGGAAGGTAAGAGGCAAGGAGATGCCAAAAGAACATGTGGTCAGAATCTTGCTGAGAAGTTGAAGGGTTTAACTAGGACCTATGGCAAATGATGCAGAGATTATTAGTGGATCTGAATATTACCAAGCAGGTAGAATTCAAGGCTTGGTGCTTATTTGGATACAGGTAATTAGGAAGAAAATGATGTCATGGATGATGATAAAATTTCACTTCTGGTGGTTGGGTATATGGTGATGTCCATAACCAATATAAAGAACACAGTCTCAGAGAAGGAACCATGGGCTCCATTTCTTATTTTCTGAATTTGAGGTACGTCAGTGTTATCCAAGAAAAGAAGGCCCGTGATCAGTTAGATCAATAGTTCTAGAGTACAGAAAATCAGTTTTGGCTAGAAATGCATAAATTTGGAGCTATCACAAAAATAGAAAATGTCTAATGATTATCCAAAAAATAAGAAAATTAATAAGGAAGGACACCTTATCATCCAAAGGATTCTTTCTCCAGAGGGTCTGGATGCACTATAACAGTGTTATTATAAACTGAATTATAATTTACAAAGTATTTACATAAATACTGATTCATTTGACTCATAATTCCTTGAGAAAAAAAAGTGTGCTGTCATTCTCATATTACAGATTTGAAAATTTGGATTCAATTTAGTTAAAAAACTTGCCAAAGGTTACCCAACTAATGGGTTGCGCAGCCAAGTCTAAAACATAATTTTCAGACTCCAAGTTGAGGTCCCTTTTCACTAAGCCAAATTGCTATTGTTAGTATTTGGTGCTAATCCCAAATCAGACAGAGTATGAATTTTTACTTGAGTTGGTGGGGCTGAAACATGCAAATGAACTTGTAATTTATCCACATCTAGCAAAATTTCAGAGTTTGGAGACATCTACATTAGTGATGGAGACACCTGCCTAGACTTTTAACCTCTTCTACAAGCTCGAACAATTAAAAGTGTAACTGCAATCAGTTTGCCTTTCAAATGAATAAGTCAGCTTGGAAAAAAGCCAAAATTATCAACCTTCCAGGCTCCATGGCATGAAAGCCTTCAGATTTTTTCTAACAAAGCCCATTTAAAGATACTTGCTTGAGCCCTTGAGGCTGAAAACAAACGTGACATTCTGCTGCATTCAATAATTATTTGCTTCTCAGCATTTGTTTGCCATTATTTTCTGTGGCCCCTCTGTAGGATTTGTGTTGAGATTTCCTACATTGACAGACCAAAATGAATTCATTGTAAATTCCTTTGGTGGATTATTAATACCTTTCTGAATAAAATTCAAAGTAGGGAAGGATAAAGATAGGCATAGAAAAATGGAGACGTTGCATTCAATTAGTCACATCTTTTTATTTTTTGTCCATGTGAAATTGAAAGCACAGATTACTAAAGCAGAGCTGTCTCAGAAAAAAAAAAAAGCCAGCAGTATCCTTTTGATTGCCTGGATATTTACTCAAGAGAATACAGATGTGGCTAGCACAATATTTCAAATGTGCAAGGGAGAACCCCCAAACACAGAATTTGTTTATTAAAAAGTGTGTACCTATTTTTACATGTTTAAACTTCAGCCACCTTTAAAGTACTCTTCAGTTCATGCAATATACCCATTGAGACATTTTTTCCAATGCTCAAATCAGTTTTCAAGCTCATCGATTTTGATGACTTTTAGTGCTTCTACTGTTCTTTGTTTCACCTTTTCCACATTGGCAAAATGTTTCCTTTTAAGGATATTTTCATCCAGTGGGGAAATAAATGTCACTCGGGGAGATTGGGTGAATAGGGAGGGTGGGGCATAGGGGTCATATATTTTTTTATCAAAAACTGCTAATGACACAGTGCAATGTGGGCAGGTGGGCTCATTAATCACTCATCATTAATTGGGCAAATGTGTTGCATCTTCAAAAAATATTTCAATGAAGCCAAACACAGCCTCTCACAACAATGCCAGTGAGTATAATGATACAGATGGGTTCCTAGAACACTTACCTAGCTAGGGAAGCCTGTACTGGAAGGGGACTGTGCTCTAGAAGATAATTCCATTTTGGGGGGGGTCCACCCTCATATGAAGTTTACCTTATGTACAGGTGGGTTACAAAGTATTAGATAACTAACAAGTAATTTTGGTTGAGTTTATATTGTAGTTAATATTCAGATGTGCCCTAATAACAACCTTAAGCAACTAAGGGTTGCAACTTGGCTGTGCAACATCTCCATTTTAGAATCTCTCTCCTTATACCTAACAACAACAAAATGCTGGATCAGTTATCTGTTGCTACATTAAAAAAAAAAAGAAAAGAAGAAGAAGCCCTGGCTGGTGGCATAGTAGATAAGGCACCAGCCTGCAAACCCAAAGGTTTCTGGTTCAATTCCCAGCCAGGGCAATAACTAAGTTGCAAGTCAGGTCTCCAGTCAGGTCCTTAGCTGGAGGCAGGTGAAAGGCAACCAACCATGCACTGATGTCCCTCTCCCTCTCTGCCTCTCTCCCTTCTCCTCTCTCTAAAAAATAATAAATGAAATATTTTTTTAAATCACCCTCCAAAACTAAGTGTCTTAAAATAGCATCCTCAAAGTTCTGTGGGTGATTTGTGTTCTTATCTGGGACAGTTTGGCCTATTTCTCTTGGGCTCTTTCATGAGTTTGCATTTAGCTGTAGTCTACTGATGGTTGTGGGATGAAGCATCTTCCATTCACATGTCTGATAATTGGCAGTCTATCAGCTAGGACATCAGGGCAACCAAGCCACATGTTATTCATGCTCTGACAGGCTAGCCTAAACTTCCACATGTAGCAGCCATAGAGTTCCAAAAAGAGCAAGAAAGAATAGACCTCACAGCTCAAATGCTTTTCATCTCTCTGCTTGCACCATACGTACTAATATCCCATTTATCAAAACAAGTGCAAAGTTCAACCCAGATTCAAGAGGCAGGGAAATAAATGTCACCTTCTTGATGGGAAGAGCTGCAAAGCTGCAATGGGAAGAGATGCACCTATAAAATTTAAAAGAATCTGTGGTTGTTTTTCTAATCTACCACCAAGGCAAATCTTAATACTGTATCTTAAAGCCCAGTTACCAAGAAAAGAAACAGAAAATACTGCAGCAGTGCACACATCTGACTGCAACCATACCTACCACAATTCAGTGTTGAAAAGTAAAGTCATGAGAATTTTTATTAATACTCCAAACTTACATAGAAGCACATTAAATGTATAACTTTCTCTTGTCCCTCTTCCTGAGATATAGTGGAATGTGCAAAAGGTCAGAAATGGTTTTGACTTTCTTCTACAGAAGATCTCTAATACTCCCTCTGCCAGCTGAGGAATAAACAAAGTTCTGAATATTTCAGCAGAGAGCAGAGAGCCTAACTATTCTTAAAAAGATTAAGTGCTTCTTCTCCAATTCTATTTTCTCTCACTCTCCCCAATAGCCTGTAGTTTGGAGAACACAAATAGGATTGAAAGAGTCAAAAAGTCACTGACTCTATATAATACCATATTAGATATCTAGACAACGCCACTGAAGCATGAAAATAAAATCCTAAGAAAAAACAGACAAAAAATTACGAAGAAGGAAGGGAGAGAGGGAGGGAGGGAGGGAAGTGGGATCATACAGAAAGAACAAGGATGTGGAATAAAAAAATGACTCAGAGAAAAAAGAAATCTTATAACTTATAAGAATATAAATTCAATTAAATAAGGAGTAAAGACACATAAAACATTAGAATAACATATGCCATCAGAAGGAAATTTGATAATAAAATATTAATGGTAAAAACAAAATAATTTTAGAATGAGTAGATTTCAAAATCAATAAACTCTCTAGGCACCAATGAAAAGCTAATTATTTTCACAGGAGAAGCTTAAAATAGTTACAGAGAGTGGACATGAGAAAAAGAGATAACATCATTCTGACAGAAATTAATGACTGAGAAAGCAAGGCTAATTTTATTAAGGAGAGTTGTTATTCACTAAGTCCAATAAATGGAATCAAATTGGTACTAAATGATGTAATAAAGGAAAATGTTTTCTAAGATGAAGAAAAATTGAATTTGCCATTGGAAAATAAATAAAATGTGTTTCAGAAATTATAACACACACACATACACATATGCCATGGTTAACATCATAATCACAGTTTGTACATCAATGAAACCTGGCAGCCAAGAAGAGTAGACAGGAATGTGCATGCATGAACAATGATGACTTCACTGTACTAATCAGTGGAGTAGTAAATGCCATTGAATGAGCATGTGTACTGTGTCACATTCAAAGTGACTGAGTGAGTACAGCAACAAATCTGCTTCAAATTTTGCATGAAGTTTGAACATTCCTCCACAGAAACTATTCAAATGATTCAGAAAGCCACCCTTATAAGCAACTGGTAATTGACAGCTTCACAACAATACACTCAATCATGCATCACATCTCCTGCAAATTTTTTAGATAAAGCACCAAATCATCCAGGTGACTCCACCCCTGTACACCCTAAAGTTGGCATTCTTCAACTTCTGACTCTTCCCAAAGCTAAAATCGCCTTTGAAAGTGAAGAGATTTTGGACCATTGATGAGATTCAGGAAAATATGGCAGGGGTAGCTGATGGTGATTGAGAGGATTGTGTAAGGTCCCAAGATGCCTACTTTGAAGGGGATTGAGGCATCATTGTCCTATGTACCATTTTCTTGTATCATCTTCTTCAATGAATGTCTCTATTTTTCATATTACATAGCTGGATAGCTTCTGAACAGACTTTGTATACTAGCTAAGGTTTTATATTTTAAGGCAAGAATTTTGCAAGCACCTAAACTTTAAGGCAAATTATTTACAAGGGAAAAAATTTAGGTTGTTCTCAAGCTTTTCCATAGCAGTAATCTATGCCAGGAGACAACTGAATAGTATTTACAAAATTCTAAAGGAAAGAAAGTGTAATGCAAGAATACTGTGTTTTGTTTAAATAGTATCCAAGTGTGAAAACAATCATTCTCAAACATGAAATAAACTGTGCAATATACAACCCATAAACTTTACTTGACAAGTACATATACTTAAAAGAAAACCCAAAATTAAAAAAATAAATCCTCAGGAATAACAAAGTCCTGATAGCGGTTTAAAATTTGTAATTATGTTTTGCCCTGATCAGGTGGTTCAGTTGGTTGCAGCACAGTCTTGCACACCAGCAGGTTGCAAAAGTGACCCCTGGTCAGAGTACATACCTTGGTTGTGGGTTCAGTTCCCTGTCAAGGTGTGTATGGAAGGCAACCAATCGGTGATTCTCTCTCTTTCTTACCCCCCACCCCTCTCTCCAAAACCAATAATAAACTAACTAAATAATCCTCAGGTGAGAATTTAAAAATTGTAACTAATTTTTAAAATACTATGAGAATATGGTTATTGAAACAAATGGGTATTAAGTGCTTGGACAATAAAGAAGAATTAGGGAAGCTGATAATGGAATTAGTTAACACCTGAGTCTTTTACTAAAGGGAGTCAATTGCTACTGTCTAAACTTTAGTCAAGTAACTTTAAAAATGTAAAAACACAATATCCTCAATTTCTTCATAATCTCCCATTATCTAGTTTCTTTACCTAAGCAGAGTATTTTAGGAAAAACTATCTTTTGGTTGAAGAAATCATAAAAAGAAAGACATTTTTATGTATGTGTATGTGTTTTTATATATGAACATATGTACATATAATCATATATATGAAGTTTTATGATTTTTTAAACATTTCAGTTCAGTTCTACTTTATGTTTAATTCAATTCAAATTATATATAATTTTATCAGAAAGAGTATCAGTAACTTCATTTCATTTTAATAAAAGTATAACTTTCCATCTTTCTTCTATATATTTACATGGAAGAAGATTTGACTTTGGGTGGTGGGCCGTATACAAATGATGCATCATAGAACAGTGCACATGAAACCTATATAATTTTATTGACCAATGTCACATCAATAAACTTAATTTTTTAAAAGATGTATATAATTATGTTTAATAAATTTTAATGATGTTTGCTTCTGGATAGTAGTAATAATTTAATTTTTTCAATGACTTTAATATTATTTTTACTGCATTATCTGGAGCCATGGTATAAGCACATATCAATGTTATAAAAATTGTGAGGAGGACCCTGGCTGGTAGTACAGTGGATAGGGCACCAGCCTGCAAACCCAAAGGTCACTGGTTCGATTCCCCAGCCAGGGCACATAAATAGGTTGCAAGCCAGGTCTCCAGCCAGGTCTGTGGCTGGAGGCAGGTGAAAGGCAACCATACATTGATGTTTCTTTCCCTCTCTGCCTCTCTCCCTTCCTCTCTCTCTGGAAATAATAAATAGAATCTTAAAAAAGAAAAAAAATTGTAAAGCAGTTTTCCATTAAACTAATAAAAATGGGAAGAAAACACAGAAAAATGTCAACAGTAGTTCAATCTTGTTGGTGGGAAAATGATTATCACATTATACTTTTTATGTTGTACTTTCCTGTAAAATTTTCAAATTTCTAAAACTTGATTTTGGCTTTAGTTTTGAAAGAAAATGAATATGAATCACGAAAATAAAGCCTACTGATTAAAAAAAATTTTTTGGTCCTCTGCTTCTGTTGTAATTCACACCACCAGTAAGAACCTGAATTTAGGTTTTTGAACGTTCCCTTCTCTTTGTACATTAGACACAAGATCATGTGAATGAATGCCTGCCTAAACATCACCAAGAATTAAAGCATTACCTGGAAAAAATCTGCTAAACATATGAAATATGCCTGTGGTACAATCTGGTGTATATGAAGAAGCAGGATATTTAACTCCAAACCCTGTTAAAGAGGTACCTGGTTGAAGGCTGGGTAGGATGAATGCAGTGTAACATAATATAGAGACAGGAAGATGATAGTAGGATAAGGAGAAAAATACCAGAAAATGATGAAGGAATTTTGTGAGATAACTAAGTGTACATTGTTCAGTGAAGTCATAAGCACCTTTGGCAAGATGTTGAAAGAGCAGGCTTTTATAAAAGAACAATAACCATAAACCCAACACTAATTGTTTTGCTATTGAACTGCAAGCCATGGAAAATCAGTGAGAATTAAAATGACAGTCAGTGCAGCTCTGGCTGGGTGGCTCAATTGATTGCAGGAGGAGCATCTCATACATCAAAAGTTGGCAGGTTTGATTCCTAGTCAGGACATATACCTAAGTTTCTGATTCAATCCACAGTTGGAGCACATTTCTTTCTCTCTCTCTCTCTCTCTCTCTCCCCCCCCTCCCACCCCCTCTTTCCTCTCTCTCTCAAATCAATAAAAGTATACCCTTAGGTGAGGATAACAAAAAATAAGATAGGCAATGCAGAGTTAGGATTCAAACCAAAGTAGTTCTGACTCCAAAGTTCACCTAACATTATAAATCACTGTTACTTGACTATAAGCACAGAAATTGAACTTATTTTATAATGTGATAAAGCTGGAAAACCCTAGAGTGAGAGCCTAAAGAAATGTTAAGGGTTCTTTTTATTATAATTAATCCAAACTTAATTCCAATTTAAGGTGGGGTTTTTAATGGATTATTCAAAAATAATTAAGTTGTGGTTTTGAAAAATGTTTAATTTAGCCAAATCTGGGCAGATCCTGATGATAAAGGAATGATGTGAATGAAATGAATATCTAAACTTGAAAACAATCTTGATGAGATCTAGACCAATTTTGACAAAAGAACTTTAAACACATCCAAAGTCTGTTAAGAGTTGAGCTGAGTATCAACACATTCTCTTTAAACTTATTCCAGAAAGCCTATTAAAATAGACATATTTTCAAAAGAAAAAGATCCATTGTACAGCCAAGCTATAAACAACCACATATTGGTCAAATCTACCATGGAAATACTAGAAATACTTCCGAAAATCACACTTTCTTTTAGTTGTAAAAACAATTCATCTATAAAATGAATGTTTCTTAGGCATATCCCAAAGCAAATTTCTTCATTGTTCAATATTTCAGATTTAAAAACACTTTTTTATGTATCTGCACAGTTGTGAATCCTTCTTGTCTAGGTATATATCTTATACTTGAATGTCTTTTTCCTGTGCTTTTTATTGGGGCTGCTTAGTTTGACCACTTAACTCTAATCTTGTCTTATATCCTCTATATTTTGTTGGGCCCATTGAAGGTCAATCACAAGGAGATTATGAAATGTAATAGAAAGACTACAGGGTATGGAGATAAAGTCTATAATTTAAATTAGGGTTTACTCTTGTGTTGTATGTTCTATGGGTCCTGATAAATGTATACGGATGTGTATACACCACTATAGTACCTCACAAAATAGGTTCACTACCCTAAAAATTCTCTTTATTCATCCTTTTCTATTCCCCTAATGCTGGGCAATCATTAATCTTTTTAGTGTCTCCATAGTATTGTCTTTTCTAGAAATGTCATATAGTGGGAATCACACCGTATGTAGCCTTTTCAAATTGGTTTCTTTCACCTAGTAATATGCATTGTTTTTCCATGTCTTTTCATAGCTTCATCATTCATTGTCTTGATGTATCAAGGTTTTTTGTGTTTTTTTTTTTTTTTACCAAAAGTATATTTAAACTATAAAATATAACACCAGAAATTATTGCCATCATTGTGATTGTTGAAGTGATATTTTAACATTGTCGGCTTGACTATGCCTCAACCCTTGGTTTTTGGGTTACTGAGACCTACTGATCTTTCATTTTTCAGCAACAATAAAAGAGGGTGTAAAAATATGTCCAAGGCATTGACTGAAATATGTCCAAATATTATACCCAAAAAAAGCAGTCAGCTTGTAATTGTTGCACCATAGAGTGCTACTGTGACCTCAACTTGATGTCAGAAAAAGTCATTCTTCCTTTCATAGAGACTATGACTAAGAAAATTTCCAGACAAATAAATCTTTCTCTTTTCTCACCCCCAAAGATCAAATGAACATCAAACCTGGCCTTAGTGCTGAAAATTTAAAAAAGGAAAACTGAAATGTCAATTTAGGTCTTCTCTGATATGAGTCCAAGCGGAAGATTAAGCATATCCCAAATTAGCGCAAACCCAGATTTTGAGATTTAGAGTAACACCAGCTTCCCCATAGTTTGCCAAGTCAAGGATGACTAAACATGAAATAAGGGTTCCTCCTTCCCAGATGGTAGAACAAAATCAGTGTCTCTAGACATTGTAATTAAATTCACTTTGCTAATTGATGTTTTTCTCCCAAGAGTTCCATTGGATGCCATTTTCATTAAATTCTGGATTTCTATTTCATTTTGTTTTTTTGGCATGCTAAAGCCATTTGATAAGCCAGATTTAACTTGTAGCTGACAGGCAATCAGGCACCCTTGTTGGAGTCATCCCACATTAATTAAAAAGGGGAGTAGGTGCCTCTCCTGTGAACATGATTTATACTTTTCAAAAATGTAATTATTACCCATTTCAACAAAAGATACTGACAAAGAAAAGTTGGAGAAAATATGAGATCTCACAGAAAACAGAAATGTGTTCTCTGAATCACTTTTTAACCCCAGCACCAACACAACTCACTTACCCAATATTCAGTATGGCAGATTCCAAGGGATTCCAAGGGATGTGACTTTTCTTGTTATAACTCATGGAGGAGATATATAAGAGGGTCGTTTCAAGTGAAACCTAGTTTTAAACCTTTTAACCCAGTGTTAACAAGTGCACCCACTGGAAATGAAATTATGAATTAAGTTCATAGCTATAAATGTTCAAGAGAAAAATGATTCTAATAATTTTTGAAAATAAAAAGAAGGTTCATATGTTCTTTTAGATCCTCACCCCTTTTTTCTTAGAACCACAGTTTATTCACTTACTTCTTCATCCAGTTTCCTAAACATCTACCAGACCTTTAGCAGGTGAGGCAGGAGTATGTGGTAATACCTTTCAACTTTGGTTCAATAAAAGTCAAGTTGCATTGCTAGGAAAGAACAGCAGAAATAGATTGTCATATTTTATTGGATATTATTCTTTAATAATGGTGATTATATCAAAACATTTAAGGCATAATCCTTTATATTTAACCTAACCACATCAATAAGCTTATAGCTTTATGCAAGGACTACTTCAGATGAGCCCCAGTTAATTCTGGCACAAAACCATTGTCTTAAAAGAATATAATTTAACTTTCTTTTTCTTATCATTATTACTTTGAACATCGACTCTGAACTAATTTTGAATCTACATGAGACCTAATGATATGGGAGTTGTGTGGCAATTATCGATTATCTTATTCTAGAGTTAAATTTAATTTCACCAGTATTTCATTTTATGCATTCTTATATAAAAAGTCAAAACTAAAATTTAAATGACCCCTAAGTGAAGTTAAAGCACGACCAGTTTTTAGTTCAGAAGTTGAAGAGCAAAATTGCAAACCAAGACAAATATAGGAAACAACTGGTTAACTATTTAAGTATATTTTATGGCTAATGCTATTACAGTTATCTCAATTTTTCCCCTTTTGGTTAATTTTAGACAGATTAACCAAGGAACTTCTCACATTCCCTTTTGCCTTAGAAAAGGTTTTCTGTATACCAAATCAGAATTTCATATATTGTCCTTAAAGTAAAATAATTTAGAATCCTAGGAAACAAAGCTTACCTTTAATTTTTTTGTTGTTTTCAATTCTGTTGTAGAATCATAAACCCTTTCCCCTTACATTGCTCTTTTATGTAGCAAAACGCATTTACATGGCTGTAATTCAGCTAGATACTGAACAGAAATATTTGTAATACTTTCTACATTGGAAATGACTTCTTGAAATTAATATGGTTAAGTCATTAAAGCATAGTCCCAATGAAAGGAATTTATGGGACTTATGTATAGGAAATGAATTTCTCATAATGAACTTTTTGTTGTTTAGCCATTTTTACTTATTTAGTCTTCTTAGAGAATTATTTCATATCATCATTTCCACTTTCAAATAACTATATAGTAAATGAGTAGTTTGCTTGGTCTAAAATACACCTTGTCAACAATTTATTTCCACTACATGGTAAATACTGAAGGCCATAGTTAATAATTGGAAAACATTTTAAACATTTATTTTTTTAAGATTTTATTCATCATTTTTAGAGAAAGGGAAATGGAGGGAGGAAGAAAGGAAGTGAAACATCAATGTATGGTTGCCTTTTACCTGACTCTAGCTGGGGACCTGGCTGGGGACCTGGCTGGAGACCTCGCTTGCAACCTGGATATGTGCCCTGACTGGGAAGCGAACCAGTAATACTTGGGTTCACAGGCTGGTACTCAATCCACTGAGCCACACCAGCCAGTGCCTAATAATTGAAATTTTTCAAAAAAAGAGAGAGAGAAGTATTTGGGAAAGATTGTGAGTAAATAAAAAAAGTTCAAGATCACTGGAGTTTCATGTGTACATACAATAGATTTTTTTCTTTAAAAGCAGCACATGTTTACTTATCTCATGTCTATCCTATAATTTATTACATATATATCTGAGAACTAACAAAAACTTCAGAAATTGGAATCCCTTTCTAGTGAATTACTTCCTCTAGGAAAAGAGGGTGTTAATAAAAAGCAGTCACTTCTGTGAAAGCTCTAAGCAAATGCTAAGGGAGATGATGGATAGCATTTTCATGATTAATGTTTCAAGGTCATATAATCTACTTTTCTTACAGAGTTTTGTTTCTCTTTTCTAATTTTCTGGTTCAAAGCAGTAAAGCAAACTAGTAAAAAGCTAGAGAAGCAATTCTCAGAAGACAGACAATAGAATTTAAAAGGAAGTGGTACAAACAAAACATTCTAGAATCAAAGGGGTTGATTTTTGCCAAAATGAGCCAAGAGGCCAAGAATTGCATTTTCTGCTCTAAGGTGTATAGTTTATTGTGTTTCATTTCTGAAGAGCAAAAAATTTAAAAATATCAATTGTTACTTCAATTCAAGAATTTAAAACCATCTAAAACCTTTCCCTTCTCCCCCAAACGCCTGCAGAACTTGGCTCAGAAACCACTCTATCACTGTAAAAATAAATGAGAAGATTGTGCATAATACCATAGAAATCCAAGTTACTGGTGTATTGAGAGGGATCTGCTTTCCTATTCCCAGATGATTGAATTAAGGCATGAACTGCAGGGACTGCTTTCAAAATAACTCTGCTCATTATAGATGCCTTTGGAGGAAGAATCCAATGTGTTCAAAATCCCAAGGGCTGCTCTGCTACACTGAGTGGTCTTTGGATTGACATCCATACTAGTCAACTTACAGCAGGCTCAAATCCCACCACAGCTTGGCTGGCCAAACTATTTTTATTGTGGAAAGAATCAAGAATATGATTTGCTATAGGTTGATCTTGTACAATATTAGAGCTACATTAAAGGTAGATATTTAAAACCTATGAATTAGTTTTGCCTTCTATCAGGAGTACAATTGTATCTATGTTTATTGAGGTGATGAGTGTGATAGTGTTGGCATCATAGTAATAAGAGGGACATAAACTCTAGTCCTCACCCTAGAAATAATCAATGCATAAATCTGCACAAGAAATATATAAATAACTATTGAGCCAAAACCAAAAAATTTCAGCCAAAATTTTGCTTCCATAGAAGAAATCAATCACAAGTTGCATAACTGGTTTGTAAAGAAATTATATCTTTAATTTCTGCATCAGCGTATGAGAGAAATGTTTTGCCATAAAGATCATTTGGAAGTAAGGTAATATTTACCTGATGGTCATAAGTTGCCTTTTTATTCAAGAAACTCAAAATTCCCACTTTCTTTTTTAGTTTTTATTTATTGTTTATTTTGGTGAAAAAGAAAGGTATTTAGTTTATCTGAGGGGTGTACAAATTTATATATATATATTTTTTTTAAAGATTTTATTTATTATTTTTAAAGAGAGGGGAAGGGAGGGAGAAAGAAAGGGAGAGAAACATCCATCTATGGCTGCCTTTCACCTGCTTCCAGCTATGGACCTGGTTGGAGACCTGGCTTGCAACCTGGTTATGTGTCCTGACTGGGGATCGAACCAGTGACCTTTGGGTTCACAGGCTGGCACCTTATCCACCGAGCCACCAGCCAGGGTACAAATTTATATTAAAGGTACAATTATGCCGTTAAACCCTACTCTCTTTAAAAACACCCAAAATATATAGTTCTGCTGATTAGGCTAGCTTTAAAACAGGCAAGCAAAAGATACCATCTTTCAGAAACACAATAGTTCACAACTTAGCATTCCAGCTATAAATTCGAAGTTCCCAGCAGCTGCTGTACCCAATCAGGGGAGGGTCTGCACACACTCCCCAACTCTTATACCACATGTATTTCCCTATCTCTGTGTAAGCTGCATGTCTCCCTTTCTCCCCTTTGCTCCCCTCTTCTCAAACCAAGGCCAAGTGTCTGTCACAGGTAGTCCAGGAGAGAGAGAAGGAGCACCTGTCTACATGTCCGACTGGGCAAGAGAGAGAGCCCTACTTTCTGTTTTAAGCTGTAACCCCTTATTTCACCGTACCTGCCAATAAAATTTTTGTTCTCTTTGAGTCTTATTTCCTGTACCTTAATTTTATCTTTCTTTATCTTCATTCAATGTCATAAATAAATACATATTCATCTTCAAGGAATCAGAATAACATGTAGGCACAATTAGTTTTCTTCCAAATCAGTGATACTTGTTCCAAGAAATAATTCTATTGAATTCATCAGTCACTTACCACAAACTTGAAGGTAACATATTCTTAAGCTATCCTGCCCCAGGGGAATCTAACAATCTAAAGTTGTTTTGAGATTTTGAAGATTTGTTCACATTTTTATCCTTATATAGACAACATCTGGGTCATATGAGACTGGAAGAACTTATGGAGAATTCCCTACATAGCTGCCTAAGAAAACAAAGAGACTTGTTAACAGGAGAGACAATCCAATTAGAATAATTGGCATTTAGGAGGCATGGTTATATGATGAAAACTCAGTTTGGCTCTCACCCAATCTCACCTCCTATCACATAGGCAAAGAATATGCACTAATATTGGAGAACCACAAATCTCTAGGGAAATAAAATGAATCTGGGCTCAAATCAAATTAGTTTAGTGCTTTGAAGGTGAGGAGAGAGACTTTGGATAACAAAAGGAAAAGAGAAGAATTAATTTATTTTTCATTAGGAAACTACTTTTCACCTCTCAACTTTTTTGAACTTCATACCTTTTTAATGTTATTAAATTATAATATTCTCATTGCATGAGAAGGAAGTATATCATAAAAACAAAGCAGCTAGTACAGGAGATTCAGGCATCAGAGTATTTAAACCTACCCTACATATTGGCTGACTGACTCAGGTCTTAAATGCAGAAAGTTGAGTCTGTTTCTTCTCTCTTACTTAAGAGAGAGGCAAACACACTGTCAGCACTCAATTAATGAAAAATGATCCAAAGTCCTAGAAGGCAATTTGTGGTCCACTCCTGGACATCTTTCTCTTTGGCAAAGCTCCCTACCCAGCTCTAGATCTGGCTGTTATTCTAATTGAAATGATGGAAAAATATTTGACACTTCACTCAAGCAGCGGGTAAACAAAACCCTCTATGTCAACCACCAATTTACCAAGGAGGTAAGCAGCGAGAATAACAACTTCTCACTTCTTGTCAGATACAAGAAAATTGTACATAGCTTTTAATAAAACCTTGAGAGATGTATTAAGAAAGATTTATATCATCTGCATCCAAATGGGTTTCTTCAATAGATTCGCTGTTCCTTGGAAAATTCAGACGCATGCTAAAAAGAAACATGGCATTGCATGATACCCACTCACTGATTAATACTGAGAACATGGATTACACTACACTACAATTGAACTTTTAAACAGTTCCAGCCACCAAGGAAAAAGTATTTTCAAACACAGACAACAAGGACAATCTTTTATCTCAAAATAAAGACATCATTTTTGCTGTTGTCTTGCTCAATGAGGTTTAAGAAACAGGGCTCTGCCATTGAAATGTTCAAACTCATCTTTTGTTGTCTACAGTTTCACTTAAGAAAAAATCAGACCATTCTTACCAGAATAACACATGGTAAACATAGCAAAGAAAACATTAATTAATCAAGATATAACCATTAATTTAAAGTGTACTAGTTTAGGGATATCTGCTTCTTAGCCTAGGTACCCCTTCCCTGAGGACTGTGTGGTCATTTACAACTATGTGGTCATTTGGAGAGTATCTCCTGACCTCTGGCTATGTGTGAGTTGGACCTACCCTATTCAGATTTCCTCTTTCATGAACACAAATTGGGATCATGAAATTCCAGTCAGTTGTTGGCTATGGAACACAGAGAAAATGTTGTTACCTGAATGGAACAGCCATTTCCTGTTATAAAGTTAGAGGGAGAGGGAAAAGGAGAGGGAAAGAGAAAGTATTCAAAAAGGGGACACAAAAACACAAAACATGTAACTCTTGAGAGAGATAGTCAAGTCATAGCTGCCTTATTTTCTGATGCCTTTTCCCTTTTTCTTACCTTCTAATTTTTTTATATTTCTCTGTCTTTTATAATAGCCTTTTATAATAGATTCTTTTGTTTAGGCTAGTTTAAATGGATGCCTGGAATAACCAGAAAGAATTTATCAAACATAGGTTTTGTATATTAAATACATGTGATATAAGGTATTCTGTAAGGCCTTGAGGACCAGTTGGTGGATGAATAAAACTTCTACTCTCATAACAAATGTGGTCAAGTCAAATGTACTATCATCATTTGGAAGTACCATAATAAAAGGCTTGAGTAATCGATGAAAGAAGTATTGGTGCTAGAGTGAGAAGTGCTGCAATTGAATCCTGTCATTTACCAGTTGGGTCTGTTAATCAAAAGTGGCATGAAATAATAAATAGTACCTACCTCTTAGTAAGCATGTAGTAACTGCTATCTTGCTACCTCTTAAAACTTGAGAATAGGCAAAAGAAGTGGCAGAAAAGGATTAGAGTTCACAGAGGGTGACATTGTAGATAAATAGTGAAAGATGGGTATAATTTCAAACATAGAAAAGTATTCTAGGTGGAAAAATAGAAGAAGCAAAGATACGAGGTGCGACTGCTTATAATAGACACTTATAGGAGATATAGAGGGCAAAAGAAAACAAACAGTAAAGGACATCTAGTGCCAAGTGATAGAAATTAAATATTAATCTGAAGGAAATATAAGACTGTCAAAGACTAATCTTTTAAAATTAAAGAGAAACAATCATATCTATGTTTCAGGAAAATAAAAATATTAAAATATGATAATATGAGGGCAGAATGAAGACCATGAAATCAGTCAGAAGGCTGTGGCCCTGGAAAATTCCCCTACCTATGTGATGGTTCTTACATCAAGAGAAATAGAATGTTGATTTCTGCATTTGAGAACCAGATGTTTAAAATACCTAGGCTTACCCAAAGGCCATTTTATTCATGAATTTCTACATCTAAAACATATGTTTCACTCTTTAACACCCAGTTCAGGGTACCCAGGGGGAAGAAACCATCCAAAAATGAGCTTCCTATATCCAGGCTCTAATAATAGATAACAGATCTGCTTTAATGCCCCATATCCAGGATTTATCAGAAGTTTCTTAAACCACACCTGGCATATCAAAGACTGGTAACTGAAAGAATATTTTATTTATTTATTAGTTATACCCTGCTTTTTCCCAAGATGATTTTCAAGGCAATGTACCCTGAAGTATAAATGAGTATATCCCACAGTCCTCTTGAGGATCCAAGGACTGAAATAAAGGAAAGTATCTCTAAGTTACAAGCCCATCCTAGATTTCTGTACACAGAATGTCATCCTTTGGGAAATTCATACAGACTTACATTTTTGTTTTCCATAATGAGTAATGGCAAAAGAATAAAATAAAGGATGAGATTGAAGAAGATCGGATCTCTGCTAAGCATAAGGTGAAAGAAACTAAGATTGAGCCCAATGCCAAATTAAATAGAGGAGAGAAGGAAATAGACTGAATTAGTAATTACAAAGAAATAGTTTTGTAAAGGGAAACAGTTAAAACCAGTCCAAATGGAAAATATAAAAAATATCCTTTAAAGAAACCTGTAAAGAGCACCATTAAATTAAAATCCCCACAGTTTTTATTGTAGAAACTGATGAACTGACTATAAAAATTTTATTGAACTGCATAGGACTTATACTTATGACTCAATTTAAATAAAATTCTAAATCACAGTAACAGAAAGCAGATCAGTAATTTCCTGAGCATAAAGGAGAGGAAGAAGACCTGGAGAGAGGAATTATAAAAGTGCACCTGAATAATGGGTACATTTATTATCTGGACTGTGGTAATGATTTTGCAAGTATATGTCAATATTTAAACTTAGCAATTGTGCACTTTAAACATGTTTAACTTATCATATATTAATTATAATGTATTGTATATCAATTTTTAAAAACATACTAGAATAACTGACAATGATATCACAAAAAAGAAAATCACAGGAAAATATCTCATAAAAATAGATGCAAAAATATACTACCAAACCAAATCTAGCAATCAATATACCAAAAAGATTATACAGAATGATCAAGTGGGATTTATTATAGAAATGTGAGGTTATTTCAACTTCTGAAAATCAATTAATGTAATATACTATATTAATAAAATAAAGGTAAAAAGTGCATGATCATCTCAATAGATGAAAAAAAGCATTTGACAAATGTTGTCATGATTAAAAAAAAAAAAAACTCCACAAACTAAAAATAAAGGAAATTTCTTCAGCTTCATAAAATCTCTATGAAAAACCCAGAGCTAACATCATAGTTAATGGGGAAGAATGACTCTTTTCTTTCTAAGATCAAAAAGAAGATCAAAGATGTCCATTCTTGCTACTCTATCCAACATGGAATGGAGGTTCTAGCCAAATCAGCTGATTGAGCAAGGAAAAGACATTAAAAAAGCATCTAGATTAGGAAGGAAGAAGTAAAGCTAGTTTAATTTGTAGATAACATGATTTTACATATTTAAATAATCATATGTAACTTGCAGAAAAACTATTAATAATAAACTTAGAAAATTGTAGGATATAAGATCAATATTCAAATGCCAATTTTATTTATATATACTAGCAATGAGAAAATCCCAAAATGAAATTTTTTTAAAATTCTATTTACCATAGATTCAAATATATTGGGGTCAAACAAAAAATCCATATAATTTTCCTGTAAAACAGATACTTCCCATTTCCACCAATAACTTTATTGATTTGGATATTTTGAAGGTGTTGGCTATCTCCCACATGGTATAATGTTGACTGTTCTCAGTTAATATCTCAATTTGACAACTATCAACATTAACTCGTCCAACCAACCATAGAGTATCATCCAGTGATAAATTTCTAGCATGAAACTTTGCAAACCACCTTTACCACATTCAATCAGTCACAGTACCTTTTCCATACACTGCACAAATCTTTTTATGCATTTCAGTTCCCTCTTTATACTTTTTGAAATAATAAAGCATAATATGCCTAAAATATTGTGTATTTTCTTTCATTTTCAATATTAAAATGGCTACACAAAAATTTTCACCAATTTTGATGAGGTTTTTTAATGCACGCTGATATGACAGTTGTCACAATACAATCTAACAAAATTGTTTTGAATGAAGTTAACAACTAAGCAAATGAACTTTTTGATCAGCATAATATAAAGCACTTATAAATAAGTTTAACAAAGAAGTGCAAGTCTAGTTCAGTGAAATGTATACACATTTGTTGAAAATTTAAAGAAAATCTAAGAGATATATCATATTCATCCACCAGAAGACTTAAACTTGTTACAAAATATACATAGATTCAATCCATATCAAAATACCAGCAAGGTTTCTTTGCAGAAATTAACCCGATGACCCTAAAATGTACATGGAAATGCAAGGATTCAGAATAACCAAAACAATTTTCATAAAAAATAAAATTGAAGAATTTATACTTAAAGCTACACTAATTAAGGCAATGTGGTACTGGCATAAGGATATATGGTAGATAGAATAATAGCCTCCTCATGTCTCAATTCCTGCAACCTAGAAATGTGTTACCTTTCATTGCAAGAGAGCTTGCAAATGTGATTAAAGATCTTGTGATAGGGAGATTATCCTAGATTATTTGGGTGGGCCCAATGTAATTGATCACAAAGATTCTTATTTGTGAAAAAGGAGAGCAGAAGAGTCAGAGATGGAGGTCAGAGTAATGCAATCACTGACTTTGCAGGTGGCAGAGGGCCACAGTCAAGGAATACACGCCTATAGGCCTGAAAAAGACAGGCTTCTCCTATAACCTCCAGAGGGAACACGGCCCTGCAAACAAGTTGGTTTGCCCTAGTAACGCCATTTCTGACCTCCAGAATTGTAATCCAAATGTGTGTTATTTTTAAGTCACTAAGTTTGTGGTGATTTTTTTCACTTAAAAAAATCTTTTTTTTTACATCAATGTATGGTTGCCTTTTACCTGCCTCCAGCTATGGATGTGGCTGGCTTACAACCTCATTATGTTGTTACTGGGAATCAGACTAGTGTGGTAGTATTTTATAGCAGCAATAGAAAATTAATATAGAGCACTGGCTGGTAGCACAGTGGGTAAGGTGCCGGCCTGTGAACCCAAAGGTCGAAGGTTCGATTCCCCAGCCAGGGCACATAACCAGGTTGCAAGCCAGGTCTCCAGTCAGATCTGTGGCTGGAGGCAGGTGAAAAGCAACCATACATTGATGTTTCTCTCCCTCTCTGCCTCTCTCCCTTCCCCTCTTTCTAAAAATAATGAAATAAAATCTTTAGAAAAAAAGAAAAAAAAGAAAAAAAGAAAATTAATAAAGAGCATGCCTCTCTAACCAGTATGTTGTACACCTGAAACTAATACAAAACAATATTGAATGTAATTAATAAATAAAATAAAACTTACCAAAATAAATATAGGTAAATGGAACAGAATTAAGAGTGAGGAAATAGATCTTATTGATTTATTTTCAACAAGGTGCCAGGAAGATTCAGTGGGGAAAGAATAATGTTTTCAATAAACAATGATTGACCAACTAGATATTCACATGCAAAGAATGAATTTAGAGCTCTTCCTCACACCAGACACATGGATTAACTCACAATATATCATAGATTTAAATATGAGTTAAATTATAAAACTCTTAGAAAACAAAAGAGTAACTTTTTGTTACTTCGAGTTAATCAAAAGTTTCTTAGATATGATATCAAAAGTACAAGCCACAGAAAAAACTATAAATAAATTGTATTTTAAAATATTAAAAACTTGTGCTTCAAAGAACACCATCAAGAAAGTAAAAAGAGAAGAAACTAGCATGGAAGAACCATGGACATGGACAACAAGTGGGATTGACTTTGGTAGGGAGTGGGTGGGTGGGGAAGGGGATAGAGGGGAGTAAAAAGGGGATGGATGTAATACAACAACAATAAAAATAAATCAAAATAAAAGAAAGTAAAAAAAACATTTAGAGGTGTGAGAAAATATTCGAAAATCATGTATCTGACAAAGAACATGTACCCAGAATATGTAGAGAATTTCTACAATTTAACAATAAAAAGATAAATAACCCAGTTTTAAAATGGCAAAAGACCTGAATAGACATTTCTCCAAGATAAACAAATGGCGGAAAAAAAAAAAAAAAAAAAAGCCCAATGTTATTAATCAGTCAGGATATACAAATAAAAATCACCCATTAGAATAACTATAATAAAAAAAAGACAGATAATGTGTTGGCATACATGTGAAAAAATTGGGACACTCACATTGCTGGTGATATTGTACAATAAAATGGTTCAACCATTTTAAAAAACAGTTTAGCTGTTCTTCAAATTGTTAGGCTAGAGTTACCATATAACCCAGAAATCCCACCTTATCCTTATGTGACAGTCCATTTCTTCATCTCCAATGAAAATTGATCAAGCTGATACATGCTACAACATAGCTGAACCTTGAAAATATGCTAAGTGAAAAAAGCTACTTACAAAAGACCACATATTACATGATTCCACTTGGCAAATCTAAAAGGGCCTGAGAAAGTTAGCCAAAGATAGAGGGGAAAAGTGGGGCACAGTGCTAAGCTCATAAAATGGAACAGGGCCAAACTACTCAATGCATGACTTGAACTACTGGCCTTCAACCACCCATGTAGAAGTCTCAAGAAATAAAGAGTGTGGCTCCAATTTTGTATTGAGTTACTAAATGCTGCTGGTACAGTGAAAGGGTAGGGGTACAAGAAATCAGGTACTTGGTGGGAAAATAGGTCACATGCTATTTTCTCCATAGAGTGAGGCTGAGTAAGAAAGGTAGTTTTCCAGAGGAAGTTAGGTAATGAGAGAAAATGAAAGAACTCCGGAGAGTAGAATGTTCTGGGAGCAGCTGTAGAGGTAGGAAAGGTGAAAACGTTTTGGTCAGAGTGAGATGTATGAAATTTTGATTATCAAATACCCATATATTAAAAACAGTACTATTGTAGCTATGGGAATACATGGCTCCAACAGAGTGGAGGTAAGATTAACTAAAGAAATAGAAGGCTAGAATTTTAAAACTTGATTGTTTGCTACAAGTGCACTGAAACTTTCAACTCTGACAGGAAATGAGCTAAAAAGACCAAGTGTGAATGCTATCTCAAAGCTGTCAAAGATTTCAAGGAGTGAGGGGCAATGATTAAGAAATCAATAAGAAAAGGGAGGAAAATGGTACAGACTGATGCCATGAGACTCAGAAGAGAAGGGACTCTTACCCAAGGATAGATGGGAGAAGCTCGGCAAGTGCAGTGGGAAGCCAAGTGGTCTGCAGGGGCCAGCAAAAGCTCTGTTCCAGGGCACAGTACTCTCACAGTGTTCTGAACCTTGACAGAGCTTGTTATAAAGAGAGACACCTCAACATTTTTTTTTTTTAATGCTTACTTGAGAAGTTGGCAGATTTTTATAGGGAAAAAAATGAGTATAACAAAAGGGTGAAAAAAACCCTGGCTGGTGTGGCTCAATGGATTGGCACCAGCCTGTGAACCCAAAGGTCATTGGTTCGATTCCCAGTCAGGACACATAACCAGGTTGCAAGCCAGGTCTCCAGCCAGGTCCGTAGCTGGAGGTAGGTGAAAGGCAACCATACATTGATGCTTCTCTCCCTTTTTCCCTCCCTCCCTGCTCTTCTCTCTGAAAAAAATAAAATAAAATATTAAAAAAAAAAAAATAGCTCTGGCCAATGAAGCTCAGTTGGCTGGAACATCACCCTGTAAGCCGAAAGGTCAGAGGTTCAATTCCTCATCAGGACACATACCTAGGTTTCAGATTTGGTCCACAGTCAGGGTGGGTGTGACAGACAACTGATTGATGTTTCTTCCCACCCCCACCCTTCTCTTCCCCTCTCTCTAAAAGCAGTAAGTATGTCCTGAGACTGGATTAAAAAAATAGTGAGGTGAAGGAGACAATGAAGTTAGAATGGATATATTATTAGTGATAAACCTGACTAAATAAATTGAGTGAAGCCAGATTTTGGAGAGCTTTACTTTGAAGGCTAGTAAGTTTTTATTTTATCACTGAAGAGTTTTATCAAGTACTATTGAAATTAGTAAACTTGTTGCTTGCAATGGAAAGAGGGGTTATCAGCAAACCTCCAGTACTTTCCCAATCTACTGAACCAGAACAAACTTAAAACATAAAAATATTCACTAAAACAAACTAATATCATATTTGCCTCATTCATTTATTTACTTACCATCTATTAGGCAACTATTGAGTGCAAGACTACCTGCTACATTCATTTTTCCTTTAGCAGGCAAATTATTGGCAACCTATAATGTTACCTGTTCCTTAAATTCTATTGATCAAATCCTAATCCCAAAATTCCATCCAGGAGAGGACTGTGGGAGAATCTTTCTATATTAATGACATTTAAATGTTATTAGACTCTTTCTACACAGAAACTAGTAGATCTGTTTTATCCACTAACATTGCCTCTAAGGGAAGTCGCCATTGCTGTGTTCTTTTTTACTAAGTTATTCTTCAGTAAATAAAAGAAGTAAAATAAAATTGTCTTTATAACCAAACAAGCAAAAAAGATATCAATGGAATGAAGAATTTGTCTTTTAGGATAGAAACTCATGGATGATTTAGAAGAATTATTAGGTATTCTAGTCATCAAGCACTAACGACTAATAGATTTACGGAGTCAAATGGATTGAGTTAGAAATCAAAGTTCTGGAGCTTTGGCCTCCAGCCTAGCAATTCAAGCATTAAAAAGAATCCTGATGACTCCATAAGCTGTAAATATATCTGCCTACCATAATTCACATATTCCATTCCCATAAAGCTTAAAATAAATGTTTTTAGTGTAGCAGAGCCACTAAAGACTAGTAAGCTAAGATTTAATTATTAAGATGAAATTTTGCTTCAAAGTGCATTTCCATCCAAAAAACAATTTTTTTCAGGGTTCTCTTCCACCTAGACAGGAGTTGGTATTCTAGAGTAAATCTTTGCCAGAGAAACTTTATGTGCTACTTCATTCTCCTTTACGTTATTCTCAAAGCAGAAAAATCTGCTCAGAATCCAAAGGCAAAGAAACAGAGTGCACTATGTTGGACTTGGTCAACTTCAACTGCATGATTGCATCTGCTATTTTAATAGCAAATGCTGACTTCATCATCATTCTGGACTCAGAATGGCTCTCTAAATACAATTTTGTTTCTAGGTATAGTTAGTGCTTAAGATACAAATGGAAATAACAATGAGCTCTCTATTAATAGGATATGGCAAAAGAAGGGAATGTTTCACTTAATTAAATGACCCAGCTAACACAGCATTGCAATAGGTACCCAGAAATATATTGACATATAATCTATGGACATTTAAAACCAAAACATTTTTGGACGTAATATCATGAGCCATTGGGTGCACCCAAGAAGAAGAGGTTGATACCTGTGTCATGGCTTCCCTTCCTTTAGGCCTAAGGGTTTTTTTTTTTTTTCTCTCAACATTTTTCTAGACTGAGGGGAAGCATGGAGTAATAACTACTTAATTCCTTTGCCAGTGTTTCCTAAGCCTCTAAGAGACGTTCTCATTTTATGGAACAGAATGCTTGCAAATCATCTCCACACATTTACTGTAGCCGAATGGTGATTGGGGTGTGTCCCCTTCCACATTTGAGATGGACTCAAGTCTTGTATATTGCTTTTTGAAGGACCTATACAATACATTATACTGACCTGCCAGGTTTCTCATCATCAAAAAAGAACAAATGCCTATGTGTTGTACTTGGAAATCCCAGAAACTGAGTTCTGGAGTGGGATCACATTCAAGAAACTAATCCTGACTCTAAGAAACTTAGAAGCAACTCAAGCATTTTAAAATTAGTCGGTATCCAAACATAAGTGCAATTATTATAATTATTTTCAGTTTTCTCCTTAATTTTCTGTGGTAAAATTTTCCAGGGCCTCTAATACCCCAAACATGGAAAATTTGCCTACCCCATTTCTTCACCATCTTGGCCCCCTTCATTCATGCCCATATAAAGCCTTTATTTATGATGTACCTGCTAAAAGTGGCACCCCCTCCCACACAGCTTGCAGAATGTATATTTGGGGCTCCGTTGGGGCTGTTATCTTCAGAATCAGTCTCCATTTCAACCCCTATCAGCTCTCTCTTTTCTCCATTCTGGAAGCTGAATTATCAGAGTCTAATAATATTGTTCAACTACCAGATATGTTAGTAATGCACTCAATAGTGGCTGACCTTAGCTACATTAATGAATATATAACTCTTGCTCTTCATTTGTAAGACTTCGAGTTCTTTCCAAAGAACTTGATTGATGCAGCAACTGGTGGACACCATATTCAGGGACACCAGGATTATGTGCCTATATCCGCTTTCGACAACTGCTCTTTATAATGCTAACTCAGCAGGCACAGGAGAAGGAATTTATTTGAAACCTGTTTCATTTAAAACATCTTTTTAAAAATCTGTAAAACACCCCTTTTCAAGATGTATGGGGATGCAGGGGTCATTTAATTTGTGGCACGAGGAATCTTTCCTGCTAAGGAGATGAAAACACTCCCTGCTTTTCTCAGTATCATCCATGCATGCTGCTGACTGGCCATCTCCCGAAAGTAGTTGATTTGCATGATGAAGTACTTACTTGGCTTTGGTGGATTTTTTTTTGAAGCTCAAAGGACTTCTTATGTTGAAAAGCTATTTTGTTTGCTTTTGAGTGGAATGCATTCATTTGAGGGTTGTAAACTTCTGGGATTTGTGGTAAATTTGAAATCTTAATTCTGCTACAAGTTCTTCACTAGATTTAGTTTGGGATTTAATAAGCTCTATTGTTATAATTTTTTGAGTTTCAAATCTAAACTGTAGGTACATGGTTCAGATATTTATTTGGACACCTCAGGAGATGCACGCAGAAACATTGGTACAATTTCCTTTTGGAATGAGTTTCTTTCCCTTTCTGCTTGAAGTTGGTCATTGGCAGTCATTAGATCTGTGGTGGTGATGTCTATGTGCATTTAATTTTTTCTCAAATGCTTTTACATCCTTTATATTTTCAGCTAACTCATTTATACTGCTAACAATGTAACAGTTCATTGTAATTGTACGTTCTTTTATAATGCCCAAATAGCAGATTACTTACCATGTTATTCAGCAACAGCAATTTTATTAATTAGCTGGTTTAATTTTGACTAGTTCAACTTCATCATTTTATATTTATGTCAAGAGACTAAATAATAATAAGTATTTTATTTTCCTTTGGAATTCTTTAGCATATTTGTTGTGCCAGATTCACTTGTCATAGAACATCTGATCTTCACTAATAAAAGCAAACCTACAAATAAATAGTCATGTGCTGAAAGCACAGGAAGGGTTACTGGCATGTAGTGGACACAGAATATTCTGATCTGATTCCTGAGTTAAGATTTTTTTTAACCAGAAGCTATTTATTCCTTCAGTTTATTCAAACCTCACCTGTTTTGCCACCCAGATATATCCTCACCTTCCAATTGCACCCAGGGGCTGATACACAAGAAGTATAGGAAATAAGGGTTCAAAAAAAAGGTAAAGAATTCTACCAGGACCTGGATCTGAACCAAACTTGGACACTGAAAACAGCTATGTGCCACGAGATAGGCAGATGTTAAACTAAAACTCACCTACTTCTGAATCAATGGCCTTATGGCAGATCTTCTCCTAATTTCCTTAGATCAGCAGCTCTTCTTATTCTAGAAGTCTTAGTATTGTCTGCAGATTTCAGATTTCACAATTTAGAATTGTCCCAGCAATTATTTATTGATACCTTTGCTCAACGATCTATGATGAAACCTGTTCCAAATAGGCAGAAAAGCATGGAATTCTCTGTGAGCACTCTGTTCATTTCCATTGTTTAATTGTCTCTTCCTGGGCCAATGATAAACTATCTCAACTATTATTACTGGGTAATAAGCTTGTTCTATAGGATGCCAGATAGAACAAGTTCCCTTGCTCTGTTATACTTCAGCAATATCTTGTATATTTTTCAGCCTTTGCTTTTCCATATAAATTATAGGATCAACTTGCCAAGTTACTATATAAACCCCATTTCTTCTTAATTATAACTGCATTTATATAAGGGAGGACCCCAAAAATACAGAATTATCTTCTGGAGGGTGGGCCCCTTGTAGTACAGACTTCTGCCAGTAGGTGAGTGTTCTAGGAACCCATCTGTATCAGTGTACCAGCTGGCATTGTTATGAGAGGCTTCAGTGATTTTTTTTAAGACTCTTTCAATGCATTTGGCTATTTCATGATGGGTGGTTTAGGATCCTACCTGCCCACACCACACTGAGTGCTCAGCAGTTTTTTACCAAAAATAGCGTGACCCTTGTGCCCTACCCTCCCTATTCACTTGACTTTGCCCTGAGTGATATTTTTATTTCCAGGATGGAAAAAGTCATGCCATTTTGCCAATATAGATGAGGTGAAATAAAAAATAGCAGCAGCATTAAAATGCATCAAAATTGATTAATTTGAAAATGCTTTTGAGCAGTGGGGAAAAAATCTTAATAGGTGGATTGCATCCAATGAGTACTTTGAAGGTGACTGAAGTTAAAACATGTAAGGATAAATACACATTTTTCATAAATAAATTCTGTATATTAGTTCAAATCTTTGACATTGCTGTTAAACTGTTTTTGACCTACAAAGATGACAATTTCATATGGGTCTACCTAACAGATTGAAGGAAAAGAGAAGCAACATCTTGCTAATATTGAGTCTCTACCTATGAACATGATGTATACTGCTATGTGAAAGTTTTTGGATGTGTCCCTCCAAAATTCATATGTTGAATTCCTGACCCCCAAAGATGATGGTATTGGAGGTGGGGCCTTTGGTTAGTGCTTAAGTCATGAGGGTAGAACCCTCATGAATGACAGTTGTGCCTTATAAAAGAGCCTCCTCACAGATCCTTTGCCCTGCCCATCCTGTGAGGATACGGTGAGAAGGCAAACCAGAAAAAAAAATTGTAGTCCTTAGCATACTACAGTCATGGTGGTCACCTTGACTTTGGACTCCCAGCTTCCAGAAGTGTGAGAAAGAAATTTCTGTTACTATAAGCTATTTAGTCTGTGGGTACACTACCCAGTCTATTCTATTATGTCAGCCCAAACAGACTTAGACAATGTAATATCTCTCCATTTCTTTAAAAAATATGTTCAATGTATTTTCAAGACACCCTCAAAATTTGTCCATTTAGGTCTCAAACACATAAGACTTACTCCTTGGTATCTTACTGTTTTTCTCTACCTTTTTTATTCTTCCCATTATTGTAAATGGTATCTTTTTCTTCCTATTACATTTCTAGCTTATGTATATGTATGGAAATGCAAATTGATATTTGAACAGTGACCCTCTATCACTTCCTAAACACTTAATATTTATAATAAATAATGAATTTGCAAATTCTTTGTGGCTTTCTCTGTAAATATATAATCTGTGAAAAAATATATCGACTACTTAAAAATAATACATGAATTTGGGGAGAAGAGGAGGAGGTAATGACTATTTTTGGTAAAATACAGCATTTTATCTCAGAATAGGAGCTCTGAGGTTTGAGGGTTTATTTTGTTGTTGTTGTTGTTTTTTAACTTGCAATCAACATTTTTAATAGCACTATCCAAGTTTTATAAGTGAAAGAATTTATGATTCACTTTTATCCCAATCTGATCATCACTGCTTATCATCAGGCAGATGTAATTATTCACACTTACATCTCTTTGGACTTATTTCAATCATATATTATGATTTTGCCTATTTAACTTTTGTCTTTCTCCATTTGTTACTTTTATTGGTTTCATTCAATTTTCTTCATTCCAATTTTTCTACCATGTTTTGAAGTTATGTAGTTTATTTCTACTAAATCAGCATTTCTATTGGACTAGTCCAATTTTCTTTAATCTACCCTTACTCCTATTGGTTTTGAGTTACATGATCTATTTCTCCTGTTTAACATGCCTTCTCTCATATAATGCAAGGACCTTATATTGTTTAACTTAAAAAATTTTTTAAAGATTTTTATTTATTATTTTAGAGAGAGGGGAAAGGAGGGGGGCAGAGAGGGAGAGAAACATCTTTGCCTTTCAACTTGCCTCCAGCTACAGATATGGCTGGAGACCTGGCTTGTAACCTGGTTACATGCCCTGGCTGGGAACTGAACCAGTAACCTTTGGGTTCATAGGCCAGCGCCAATCCACTGAGCCACCCAGCCAGGGCTCTAACTTTTCATTTTAATCATTGCCTTCTAAATTTCATACTATTATAATTTAGTATTTTAGTTCTATTTTTAAATCTCCCACTAGTTAGACATTATTTTATTGTATTTTCATCAATTTATTCAGATTATAAATTTCTTTACATTATATGGTTCTTTGCATTCCACTTCTTAATTGACTGCATTCTTAATGAAGAATGAAAAACTTCAGGAGCTTTTCAGAAGGTCCCTAACAAACCTTTTCATAAACAAAATTAAATGTCTTATTTTGTTCTCAGTCTTGAATGATAGTTTAAGTAGTTTAGAATTCTAGATTGATGGGTACTTATTCTCAGTAGTTAAATATATTATTATTTTCTCACCTAATATCCATTGTTAGTGTTATTGTTAATGAAAAATCTGTTTTCAGCCTAATTGTATATCTCTCCAGAAGAAATCTTTTTTGTTTTGGATTTTGCTTTAGGGTATTTGTTTATCTGTTTCACCATAATGCATCCTAATGTGTGTTTGCATTTTTGTTTGTTTATATTTTGGGTTTTATTTTCCCTGCTGAAGATCCATTATAATTTTTGAAATTGAAGGTTCATGCCCTTTTGCAATTATGAAAACTCCCCAGCCATTATCTCTTAGAATCCTTTTTCTCCGCTATATCCTTTATTTTCTCTTTCTGCAATACCTCGATGATCTGCCCCTTCATTCTGTTTCTTTCTTTCTTTCTTTCTTTTTTTTTTAAGATTTTATTTATTATTTCCAGAGAGAGGGAAAGGGAGAGAAGCAGAGAGGGAGAGAAACATCAATGTATGGTTGCCTTTTACCTGCCTCCAGCTATGGACCTGGCTGGAGACCTGGCTTGCAACCTGGTTATGTGCCCTGGCTGGGGATTGAACCAACAACCTTTGGGGTTCACAGGCTGGTGCCTATCCACTGAGCCACCAGCCAGGGATCATTCTAGCTGTTTTAGATCTTAACATCTCTCTATCTTTCAGTTCTCTGATACCCATTTTTATTGAGTTTCATCAGTTATTGACCTCATCCATTGAACATTTTTATGATTATATATTTTATATATAGAAGTTCAATTTAGTTCTTCAAAACTGCTTGAATTTTTCAAGAAGCCATTATCTTTCATTATGTTTTCTTTTATCTCTTTGATCCTTTTAAAAATATTTACTTTGTAGTCTTTTTCAGATTATTTTTGATCTTCAATTTTGGGATCACTAATTCTCCTGAATATGTCTGTTACCTCTCCTTTATAGTAGATTTTTTTCTCAAGTTCTTCAAAACACTCTTACAAACTTATCTTCAGTGAAATTTCTTCATCCTGTGGTAGTTGCATTTATTATATTTTTTCACAACCATATTGCAAGTTCTTTAAATACAAATATTTTACCTCACTTCTATGAACCTAATAAATAAATGTTTAAATAGATTATGCTCTCAAGTTTACCCTCCAATGAGATTGCAAGTTTATTCAGTAAAGATATTTATTTTGCTTTTGATTTTTCTTATACTTTCCCTACCTCTCAACTTTTTCACTATTATCAGTAAGTTATTAAAAATAATTACAAAATGTATAGATCAATAAATCAATGAGTTTGTTTAAATATCAAATGCAGAAAAATAAGAAAACTCTTGGGAAAATAAATTCTTTCTCAGAAGCAAATTAAAAAGTGCTAAAGGGGATTTGATAAAGCTTACTGCAACAAAATGGGGCTGCCACCTGTTTTCAATTACAAATTATCTTACAGCCCGTCCCAAACAGATATTTTATAATTTCAACCTCTGTGTAATAGAAATTTAGACAAGCATAACTATGTCTGATTTTTTGCATATTAGTGTACAGTTGCTATGTCAACAGTTAAACAACACCTTTAACAAATAAGTTCATCAGTGCTGGTGGACACCCCTTCTCCCAAGAAAAATAATAAAGCATGAGAAAAACACATGTTATTTTCCTTAATTTAAAACAATCATGTCATTTGGTCTCCATAGTTCTGAATATAAAGGAGTCATAAGATTTAAGAAGAATCAAAGTCTTATTCACTCAATAAACATTTATAAAGTACCTTGTGTTAAGCCAGGAGTCACAAAGATGTATGATTATTATCCACCTTTAAGCCTCCCCATCTCTTGGGAAAGGCAGACACATAAGAAAATAGACTACTTGCTGAAAGAGGTATGGGCAAGGTATTTAGGAAACTATAGAGGAATGAGAATAAAGAAGGGCTCAGTGAAGAAGAATAAACCCAGGCAGAAAGGTCTGGAAGATAAACAAGATCTGATCTCTAGTTCAGTTATGATAGGTATTTTCAGATTTATGTTTTTTATTGAATTTATTGGAGTAACATTGGTTAATAAAATGATATAAGTTTCAGGTGTACAATTCCATAATACCTCAGCTATATATTGTATTATGTGTTCATCAACCAAGTCAAGTCTCCTTCCATTACATTTATCCCCCTTTTACCCTCTTCTTCCTTTCCCAACCCTTCTTTCTTCCTGGTAATAGAACTGTGTAAGTTATTTCTACATGTGATAATGGTCAAGTCCATGCCACTCATTCTACGTATTACACAGCCTCTTAGTGGACATATGAAAGCTGTAGAAACTGTTTTACACACCCATTGCTAAAGCTGAATATGAGTGTGTTTGAGCTGCGAGTCACTGAGATGCAACCAAATGCACCAAGCTGAAGTGAAAGGAAGTACTACAGAGGATTCCAAAGAATCTAGTAGTTGATCCTTCCTTCCCATCTTTCTTCTGCCAAGATCAAGTAAACAGTATTTGATGTTTGAGTGAGGGAATCTTCTGCCTATGCTAAGACAAACAGTTAATGATAGCCCTATAACCCTGATTGTGGCCTTGAAAGAAGTCTCTCATCACCAATTCTCTAGCAATAGGATCCTGTTTCTTTGTTTTGTTTTGTTTGGTGTTTCACTGTTATGTTTAATAATATGTAAGAACTACTTTGGGAAAAGAGATGAGATAAGGAAAAATAAGATAAAAAATCACTCAAAGCAGAAAAACATAAATGGTAAAATATCTGATATATAAGAGGGCAAGGCTAGGGATCAAAGTAGTATGGAAGAAGTAAGGTGGGGCCAACAAACCAGGAAAGGTCCTGACAGACTTGTCAACCATGCAAGGGGATTTACTTTATCCAACAGACAGTGTAGAGTCACTGAAAGCTCTGAGCATAAGGATGATAGTTAAAGTACAGAAATTGGATTGGGGTAGGGAAGAGACCAAATATGAGTGACTTTAATTAGAAATTATCAAAATAATTTAGAAAGAAAATTACATTGGCTAGGACTAAGTAACACCAGATAGAAAGATAATTAGATTGCTTTGGAAGAAGTTGAGAAATTATACTCAATGGCACTTGTATTTCCAAAAGTATTTATTTTTAGTCTTATATCTTTCTTCTTTTACCAATTAATGTTGTTCAATGTACACTTCTTTTGTTTGTTTGTTTCTTAGGAATCTGTTCTTGAGAAGGACTAACTACATTTGCTATGAGTAGAGCTTTCTGTGTCTTTACTCATGTGACAGGCAGAGAATTATATAGAAATGTACCTGAGAAAGGAAATATGTTGGGGTCAGTGTGCATTTATTTAAATATTTTGAATTATCTGTAGGCACCTGATTTCTGGAAATGATGTCAGGCAGTTTCATCTGTTCTCCTGCCCCTAGGAACATTTAAACACAGAGGATTCCTCCAGAGTTTCAGCAAGAAAGACCTCCACTCAGATAATATACAATGGGGTAAAGATAGTCTCCTCAATTAATGGTTTTGGGAAAACTGGACATACACATGCCAAAAAAAAATGAAAGTAGACTATTTTCTTATACCACATACAAAAAAAAAAAAAGACTCAAAATGGATTAGACACTTAAATAAAAGATCTGGAACAATAACACATCTAGAAGAAAACATAGGCAGTTGGTCTTAGCAATACTTATTTACTATGTCTCCTAGGGCAAACACAAAAGAAAAAAATAAACAAGTGAAACTATATCAAGCTAAAAAGCTTTTTCACTGCAGAGGAAACCATAATGAAACAAAAAGGTTAAATGGGAGAGGATATTTGCAAAAGATACATCCAACAGGGAAACAATATTCAAATATATAAAGGGCTCACACAACTCAACATCAAAAGAACAAACAATCTGATTAAAAAATGGAGAGAAGGCATCAATAGACATTTCTCCAAATAGGACATAAGTGGCCAACAGAGACGTGAAAAGATGCTCAATATCCCTAATCATCAGAGAAATGCAAATTAAAACTACAATGAAATGTCACCTCACACCTGTCAGAATGGCTATCATCAATAAATCACAAACAACAAGTATCAGCAAGTATATGGAGAAAAGGGGAGCTCATGCACTGTTGGTGGAATTATAAATTAGTGCAGCCACTATGAACAAGTGGTGGTTCTTCAAAAATTAAAAACAGAGTTAGATATGGCCCAGCAATTTCCACTGCTGGGTATTTACCTGAAGAAATCCAAAACATTAATTTGAAAAGAGATATGCACCCCTATATCATCGCAGCATTACTTACAATAGTCAAAATATGGAAGAAAATGAAGTGTCACAGAAAAAAGGTAAAGAAGATGTGGTATATTTATACAATGGAAAATTACTGTTATAAAAAAGAATGAAATCTTGTTATTTGTGACAATAATAAGCTATTATGTTAAGTGAAATAAGTCAGAGAAATACAGATGCCATATGATTCCACTTATATGTGGAATCTAAAATACAAAATAGGTGAACAAATAAAACCAAAACAAATTAGAACAAATTAATGGTCATCAAATGGGAGGAGGGTTGAGGTATGGGAGTAAAAGGGGAAAAGGATCAAGTATGAATTGGGACTTATAAAAATAAAAATAGTCCCAGAAATGTAAACTACAGTGTAGGGAATATGGTTAAGAATATTGTAACCATGTATGGTGTCAGGTAAGTACTAGATTTATCACGGTGATCACTTTAAAATTTAAATAAATATTCAATCACTATATTGCACACTTGAAATTAATGTATATGCAATGTCAAAAGTAATTGAAAAATAAATTTAAAAAGAAAGACCTCCACTCTCATAATTTACCCTTTACCAGAAAATGAGAGAGTAGGATATGTGCCAAAAACATTTACTTTATTAATACTATCTTCCAGGATGATCCTGAGTGGTTTGGATCCTGTATTCCCTAAAGATTACTCCACTTGAAATGCATGATACAACACAATCTTATTTCTGAAATTCAATATGAGGCATTAGACAATTTTACCACTTGTACCTTACCTCTTTAAGGTACCACTTGCTACCTTAAACTTTATCACTTTAATAAAAAAATTTAACATTTTTGCAAACCTTATGCACAAGGTTATTTCGTTTTCTCTCCTCTTGCTTTCTCCTTAATTTATGCTAAGTCAGCAGACTCTGAATGTCACCAAAGAGCAAATGGGGACCTGCTACCTGCCGCCACACTCTAGGCCAGGGGTGTCAAGCTCATTTTCAACGGGGGCCACATCAGCCTCGAGGTTGCCTTCCAAGGGCCAAGTATAATTTTAGGACTGTATAAATGTATCTACTCCTTATCAGTTAAGGGAGCTGGATAGAAACAAGGTTCCAGGCCTGGTAAAACAAGGCAGAGGGCTGGATTCAGCCTGAGGGTCTTGTGTTTGTCACCCATGCTCTAGGCAAAATTCCAAAGGGAAAGGTTTGGTGATGCAGGAAAGGAGTCTTCATTCAAAAGCAGTCATTAAGCCTATCAAGTCACAGCTTTAATTACTTAAACCTATCAATTAAGGCTAAACTTAACACCCGAGTTCTATCCTTCCCCTCAGTTTCAGTAATATATACAAAAACTACACAATTTTGGAAGAATGACAGGCTTCTGCCTCAGAGCCTGTTTCCTCTAGAACACCCAAACAATAAACCTGCCACCCTCTGCCAGGCCAGCCGGATCCTAGCTGTGCCCAGAGCTCTTCTCACACAACATACAGAAAGTGCAGGCGGCTACAGCACATCATCCAGGCAGCCTCGAGGAAGAAGAAAGAGCCCTACAGGCAGAGAGAATGAGCCTGAGAGCCCAAGACTAAAAGAGAGCCTACTCAGGAACTAGGAAAGCTCCTTAGCCAGAGAGCCCGCCCTCTTTGTTTCCATTGGCTCTGGAGGCTTCAGCTTCTCAGCCAATCCCGTCCTAGGCCGCCTTCCATTGCCTCCTCAAACTCCCCCTGTGGCCCCTCCTACTTCGCCCAGTGATCTTACTCAGATCTCTCCGCATCATGAGATCATTAATACTTTTAACTACCGTTACCAGCATTTCCCCCTTTCTGTGGGATCTACTAAAATTTTAGGAAAGTGGGAGTATCCAACTGACTGCTATATTTTTATTTTATACTGGTACTAATATTTCTTCCACATAAAACAAGTGGCCAGAAGTGTTGACCTGATTAAAACATTGAAATGATTGCCTCAACCACGGTAAACTAAAATATTTTGTTGAACCTTTGAGAAATAGAAATGTTTTTCTCCAAAGATGATGATCCATACTTTCCTAAGAAAACCTTTGAGACATTTGCCACATTACCAACACCGACTTTGATCACAGAGAAAACCTCACAAAAGCTCTGCTCATATGGTTTTGTAGCTAAGTTATTGGAAACAAAAGTTCTGAATCCAACTGGCCACAAAGAGAAGAAAATAAAGCTAGCCACTTATTTCTGAAGTGCCAACTTTCACCATATGTAGTCCCAGAAAACCAAAAGGGAAAAATAAAGCGAAGCACAACAGAACTGTAATCACTGAATCAGGGAGACAGAATTTGCTCAAGAGGTTCACACAAATCTATAAGAATAAAAATCATCACTTTTTTACACAGCTGTCTCCCAGACTCCATAAAGAAATGTGTTACTATGATTTGCATTGATCTGATTAGTGTATTCACATATTGCATCTTCCCTTCTGTACCACTCCCAGCCAACCCACCATCCAGTACATTATGAGGAATATAGTTCTGAAGTTAGAATAAAGTAAATGCTCCCAAGTCTTTTGTCTTCCCCAATGCAATTAAAACAATGTTCAAAATATTGTAAAGCATCAAAATGGGTTGATTTCATTTATAAAATAATAGAATTTATTTGCTTTTTGTCCCCCAAATTTTGACAATTTGTATAATACATTAGTCCCTAAGTACACACACACATTGGTAATAGTATAGAGGGGAAATTGTAAAATAATTAGCACACTATTTAGAAGGAGTGAAAATGTTGAGTGTTACCGCCTTGCATCCATCAATTAAAGCTATTAACTAGGATTCCAAAGGATGTACAATAAAAAGAATAAACATAAAGCAGACACGTAAATTAGAACATGCTTGTGTGCATAAGATCTAGTGAAAACCAGCCCAAGTCTAAAGTAAGTCCAGCAGAGAACCTATAAGAAATAAGGTAGGAGGAGGGAAGATGGCGACAGAGTAGAGAGCAGTGCTGATGGTGTTCTCAAGTACCAAAGCAGCTAGAGGACAGGATAAGGAGCGTGAGACGTCTTCAGGACCCTAGGGATTGGAACGGACAGCATCTGGACACAGGGGAGCAGAGCCCAGAGGCAGAGGAGGCCAGCAGGACAGTAGGTGAGGCGTTCCCGACCGA
>PVIW01008690.1:0-52218 GCA_004026585.1 Noctilio leporinus | reverse complement strand
TTTGGGGGTGAGCGTTGGGGATCTTGAAAACCTTGATTAGCAGGTGGCTACCAGGAGCACCCACAGGTCATTTGTCCCCAGGTGTAACGACAGCTAACACCTGTCCTGTGGCCCTGCCCGCAGAAAAAGTCCGAGCTCCTGGCCTGTCTTGACTGGAGCGAACCCACGGGACCGGCAGACTCTGGGAAACACGCCCGGACAGCTTCCCCGTGTCAGGAAACGCTCCCGGGAAGTTGCCCTTTACCGCACAGGACATCCTGACGGCGATGAAGTCGCAGGTGGCCTTTTCCAGCAGTCACGCCAGTGACAGGGCTGCAGTTTCCGTGAGGCTTTGGGGAGTGTTACGATGGCTCTAAAGAAGTTGCTGGTTTTTGCAGCGGCACCTTAATTTCAATGCATGAAATTCTCCTTCTCTCGGTCTCTCTGTTGCCTGCGGGGAACCATGCGAGGTCTGGCCAGTTTATTGGATGCTTCTCAACGTGGCGGCAGAGCTGGGGGAGAGAGAAGTGAATTTCGTAGCTGGGATAGAACGATACGGAGAACCGGCAAAGCGCGTCTCCCACGTCTCATCGCTCAGTTGTGTTCTCGGCCCAGCGGATTTTTCCAGAAGGAAAACGGGGCTGGAGGTAGATGGGTTCCCGCTGAAAAGGAGACTCATGACGAAGTTTTAAACATGGTCATTCTTTAAAATTTTTAAATTTTAAATCTTGTCTGTTGTTTTGAGAGACAGCGCACCACTTAATATAAGAATTTAGAGTGCAATCTTGTGTGTATGTGTGTACGCATGTGTGTGCGTGCGTGCGTGTGGTCTGTCCTGAAAGTATTGAGCCCATGTCAATATATATATCAAGCTATTTGCCCCCATGTAGTTAAAATTTGCTCTTTTATTTGGACGGTAAGAGCAACCAGAGAAAAACAGCATATTCTTGAGTGTCAGTTTGACGCTACGATGCATTGGGTTATCTGTTAGATACCCGCTTTAGAAAGTAAGCTCAGTAACCACAGGAGACAGGAAATCAAGAAACACACTCGTTCCGATTTTACTGTTGATCCTAGGGCCATGTTGATGGCTGAAGACAGGCTACCGTAACAGAGAGAAATCTCGGCGACTTAAAACAGATGATGTCTCCCTTACGTCAGGCTTCTCCCGGTCAGGGGCTCTGGGGGGCGTTCCTCCCTTCATTTGTAACCTGCTTTTCCTTCATCGGTATGGGCTTCTGACATGGTCACAGCAAGAAGGCAGGGTCGAGGACTTCCAATGACGTGCTTCTGCCCAGAGTGACAAACGTCACTTCTGTGCATGTTGAATTAGAGGAAGTCTGGTCGTATTGAATTAGAGGAAGTCGCAGGGCCGCACTGAACTTCCAGCAGCAAGTACAGTCACCTTGTGGGCCTGAACATGGAAAGAAGTAGTAAACCACCATAAAGTCGGTCATTGATTACTTTTTCCTTTCTTTCCTTTTATTTATTTTTTTTGCTCAATCCCTTCACCCTCCACCCGGCCCCTCAACTCCTTCCCACCAACCACTGTCATCTGCTCTCCACCCATGAGTCATTTTGTTCATTAGATTCTACACTCAAGTGAGATCATATGGTATCTGTCCTCCTCTGACTGACTCATTTCATTTAGCATAATACTCTCTAAATCCATCCATGCTGCTGCAAAAGGTAAAATGTCCTTCTTTCTTATGGTTGAGTAGTGTGTGATCCATTGTGTAAATGTACCACAGCTTTTTTGGGGGTGGGGAGATGGAGATTTTATGTATTATTTTTAGAGAGAAGGGAAAGGGCAGAGAAAGGCAGAGAGGGACAGAAACATCCATGTAGTGTTGCCCTTCACCTGCCTCCAGCTACAGACCTGGCTGGAGACCTGGCTATGTGCCCTGGCTGGGAACCTTTGGGATTACAGCTTTTTATCCACTCATCCTCTGATGGACAGATGGCTGCTTCTGGATCTTGGCGATTGTAAGTAAATCTACAATGAACATAGAGGTGCATCTATTCTTTTGAATTAAAGCCTTGGGGTTCTTTGGGTAAATTTCCAAGAATGGAAGATGGCAGCTTCCCGATGCCAAGTCTGGATGCAGTTATCAAAAGGACAGGTACTGCAGGAAGAGGACAGTGCCACGTGAGGATCAAGGAAGTGTCATCACTGTGAACGTTGGTATGTGTGAAGAATGCTTGATTCATTTCTCCACCTTCCTGAGCTCACAATAGCTATGCCAAGTGCAGAATTGCTTGGAATGAGTGTTCTATTTATATAGTATGAGTTTTCTTTATAAAAGTTCTGTGTCTGACCCAGCGGGAAGACCAGAAGGAAAAAGAAGGAAAAGACCCTTTCCACAGGTTGAGCTTTTACTGGAAAAGAGAAACAGCGATGTTGGTAAATCAGCTCAGCGTTGAAACTCTGAGCACCTGATCGTCGACTTATTCTTCTCCCACTTCCTAATCCTTGAGAATTTTGTGTAGACAGTATTTTTTCTCAACCACCTAATAAAAAGCAAAGTAGGAGGCAGAGGTAGGGAGTTTTAAGTAGATTGTTGAGCCTGGTCTTCATCAATCTCATACTCTGATATTCACTAGCTTGCTTCAATGTCTTTTCGTTTTTGTGAATGCAAGATAGCACTGCCTTCGTGACTGTTGGCGACAGGCCGGCTTCTGAAGCTAAACGTAGTTTTGAGTCATTTCAGCAGAGTCTTGTGTCTTCTCTGAAGTAGTTAAGATCTGCTCAGCTGCATTTACCGTTGGGTGATTGTGTGGCCTGCCTAGTTCCCATGCCACATGTCATTCTGACCGAGAAGTACAAATATACAGGCACACACATATATTTAGACCCGATTACTAAATTTTTAGATCCTAGACAACAACAGTTGTCTATTTATAGGTTTTATTTATTTACCCTCTCGGTGGCTTTTAGCACAACGCTTTGCAATTATTTAGTGCTGAGAGGGAGAGCGAGAGCTGTCATTGAGAGGGGTAGACAGATACTCTCTGCAAACAGATTTTTTTCCAGGGAGCTCCCCAACTTGAATGATCTATTTTAGGTAATGACAGGTGACAAGTGAAAGCGATCCGTCCGAATGGCATGTGGCGTGTGAGAGAGACCAGGGAGGCTATCTTCACGTTCCTGTTGAGAAGGTCAGAATGAAACAGTGGACCTTTATAAACCACTTTTTAAATTCCAGACCCGTAAGAATTTGTTTTAAAGAAAGACCTTACGGGGTAAGGCTTTGTTAGGCCAAGTGCGGTGGGAGCAAGTCCGTAACAGACCTCCTGATTCTCCAGAAGTGTCACCTTGCCTTGGAAAAGCTTGATGAGTCTCATATGATGGCGTCCGGGGAATTTTAGAAAATTCTCTCTGCTGAAATGTCAATGTGTCCATCTCAAAGTGTATCGCCCATGGTCCATATTCTTGGGTGACTGTAGTTCCTCATGCATGTGACTTTTTGAGCCAATAAGCATATTGTAATCTGTCTACTGGTGCCAGAAATGCCTTGGCGGGAACGGTTCATGGACACCCATTGTCGGATATGGTGGGACACTGTGACCTTCAGGGCGCGTGTGAACGTAACAGGCTGGGTTAGTGGACAGCCGGGCAGCTGGGGATTGAGGAGCAAACTCAGGAGCTCTGCAGATGCTGACACGACTCCGCTTCTGGTGAAAAGCGTTGCACGTGGTGAAAATCTGGTCCACCTTTACCCAGGAATTCAGCACTCACACCTCAGCAGTTCCGTCATCATGGTCATGGTCTCTGACCCCTTGGGCAATTTCATGGGAAGAAAGGTCTGACCCAATACTCTGAGCTATTTTCCCACCCCGGAACGATACTACGAATTCCACACGTTGCACCCGGAAGATGGAGAGCCGCCTTTACGGGGTTCATTATTCAGGCGTTTATGGGAATTGGTTTTTGAAAAGCAGTAGGTTTGGCAGACCAGGAGGCAAGAAACCAAGTTCTGTGCTGTCGTGAGGAGGGCGAGCTTCCCCGGGGCTGCGGCAGGTTTCCAGACCCCCGTCCCAGCCCCCTCCCGGCCCCTGACTTGCCTGGTCTTCCTGCCTCCCAGTGACCTCGTTTTCTTACTCTTTCTCCTCTTCCTCCTCTAGCTCATTTCCGCCTCTGGTTTCCCTCCTCTGGCCTGAGCCAACGGCCCTTGAATAGCGCCGTTCCATTTGCTCCGGTACACTGGGGAAGAAGTTGGTCTGGCATTTCAATCTGTTCCCCTTTATCTATCCCTCCCTTTCTCTTTCTCCTTTTTTATAGCTTTGGCTTCTTTAGGCTTGCAGGCAGCTTATGATACTAAAAACACAGGTTTTTAAACATTTTATTTAGCCCACTAGGATGACGGAAATCAGCACTTGCTTTTGAAGGCTTATTTATGGAGTCTGTCCATCCATCCATCCGTCTGTCCACCCATATCTGAATATTTCAATTCCCATTGTGCCTTGGGGTGGGGAGGGCGTACCCACAGGCTTTTGTCCAGTGTTTGAATTTTGCACCAGGTTTTCCCCCTCGGTTCCCCCGGCCGCCCACCTCACCTGGTGCTGAGCTCCGTTGGTGTCACAGCGACCTCTCCCTCCCTCACCCCTGGACGCGGGATGCCCCGCTTTGGTGTGCTGAGCCTCCATGCCTTCTTCTCCTGCCTTCTTCTCCTGCCTTCCTCTCCTGCCTTCTCCTGCTTCCCTCTCCTGCTTCCCTCTCCTGTCTCACCCTCCAACTCTCCCTACTCTCCCCCTTGGTGTCTTATTTCTCAACAGGAAAGCCCTTCAGATGGTTTAAATCTGTTATCATGAAATACCCTAGAAAGAGCACAACAAGCATGGAAAATGGCTGCTTTTGCAAAAGGGGGTTCAGTATGGGGGACGTGGGAGAGAATTGTAGAAATTAAGACTCACTGGCTTTAACGCATCCACTTTCATGTAGCAATTTAAATGCTGTAATAATTACGATTATTTTTGAGGGAGCTTATGTTCTTTACGGCTCCCTTTGAAGTGCAAATGCAGTTTTTTTCAACCCTTTCTCATATAATAATTAGCTGTAGGCCCAGCGTCCCCCCACGCACGTTTTTTCTGCTTACACATCTACTTTCCTTTGAAAGGTATTTGAGTGTAGCAGCCAGCACAGAGCCAGACGACGAATTCATCTGACGGTGATTTGATTGTGTGGGTAGATTTCTGTACATTTATTCATAGGCTGAAATTAGCATTTAGCGCACAATCCCTCACCAGCACAGCGGAGCTAACCGCCCTCCATCGGAGGGCAGAAGAACGGATGACAGCCAGTAAAAAGGAAAGAGAGAAGGGGGTTCGTAGGAAAACATTGCCCTAAATAATCCGCTGGGCCAGCTCCTACACAGAATGGATGTGGGAAGACGAAATGAATCTAGTATACTTCAAAACAAAGTGCTTTGGCGTGAGCTCTTCTGAACGTTATTCAATGAGAAAGGTTCCGACTCTTAATTCTACTGGGTGTAGAAGAAGTTCAGGAAAAAAGAAGTCAAGTTTTGAGATTTGGGGGACATAGTCTTCCTTTGTAGTTTCAAATTCCAATCCAATAGCAATTAGCAAAGGGAAGTTGAAGCCAGATTTATGAAACTCCAGGGGGAATCTACTTTTTTGAAAATCCATGCAGAAAACTTGGTAGTTGAAGAATTACACTCTTTTAAGAAAGCACATGCCAACCCACTGAGAATTCAGAGTTCTGGGACAATGGCCATTGCTTACGTGCTATTGGGAACAGTGTTCTGGAATTAAAGTTTGTTCTTTTATGCAGCCCCTACCGTAGAGGGAAAAGGACTCCCAACTCCCAGAATGGGACCTAAAGAAAAGTGTGACTGCAAAGTATCCAGCCGATGTTTTTATCCTGTCTTTTTAGCACACTCTTCTCGCAGTAGACCTTATTCTGACATAATAGTCGAAAACTTCACCGTGGGGTGGTTTACCTCCCTGCCGGCTCTCAGGCTGTACCAGGCTGGTGAACCTGGGCCATCAGACCCTTTCTGAGGTCGGGAAGGGCTTGTGGCCTCACCTTGCCCGGAAGTAGCGCACAGCGTGGGTTTCCAATAATCCCGCGTTGGGGTAAAAATAGGAAAGGGAGAGAGGCATTGTTAGAAGGAAGTATTTTAGATGAGCATAGAGCAGTCTCCTTTTATTTAGGGGAAAACTAAAATCGACTTTGATTATCCCAGGGCCTCACTTCCCTAATTTCGAACAGGGTGATGATTCTGACACGCTTCAACGATGACAAGATGTGTGTTCTCTTTCTTTCTCTGCAGGTAGAAGCTAAAGGGGCACCAGTTGAACCCCGACCCCGCCCGGCCCGCTCAGGACCCGCGCTTGGGAAGGTGGGGTACCCACTGCCCACATCAGTGCTCCAGGTCAGAGCCGATATTTGTTTACTCCGGGGATCTTTCCAATATCTCCTAGGGTTGACGTAGGTTATCAATAGCTTTTAATGTTGGTATTGCACTTGTCATCAGCAATCAGCGTTTGGTGAATAGGGCTTGTGCGGCCTTCAGCGCCTGGGCTGATGCAAAGTCCTCACCCCGAGACCTTCTAAGTGACCCCCAGGCCCGAATGTTGCCAAACGCGGTGTCTCTTCCCGGGTGTGAAAGGCGACCAGCCAGGGGACTGGCGGGAGCACAGGCTCCTCTGCCTTCCCTGCGCTCCTTCGGGGTGTCGTGGGGGGAGGGGGCGACACGCGCGTCCCATCCTCCCTCCTGCTTTGCGGTTCCTCCTGACGGGCCCCGGGTGTCCAGCCGGTGACCTCGGCGCAAGCAGGCAGCCCGATGCGGCGCCTTTTCTCCAACGCTTTTCTCCGTTTTAATTAGGGGGCCGCGCGGCCCCCGCGGGAGGGGCTCTCCATGGTTACGCGCGCCCGGGGCGCACGGAGGAACGCGGGCTAACGAGGCGCCCGCCCGCCTGGCGGCTGCGACGCGCTCCCGCCTGGGGACGGTCCTGCCGGACAAAAGGAGCGGACGAGGGGGGCGGGGGGAGGGGAAGCCCCCGCATCCGCCGCGAGCGCCGCGGTGCGGGCATTCCCGGGGGTAACTGGGAGACGGCGTCCCCCCAGATCGGCCTTTGCCCGGCGGAGGAGCAGCGCCCCGCGCCCCGCCCGTCTCCGCGCGTCCCCAGAGGACAGCGCGTGGCGGAAACTGTCCCTTGTTGCAGCGAAGGTGCCCTTTGAGCCCAGACCCCCCTCTCCTCGCAGGAAGGCCTCTCGGTCGTGTTTTGGAGAATAAAAGAGAAAATGCCTGGCCTTTCGCTGTCCCGCAAACGTGGAGAATCGCGCACTGCGGCCATTTCCAGGGGCGCGGGAGGTGTCGCCGGCCATCGTTTATTGTGAAAGATGCAAAGCCGGACCGATGATGCCTCCCACGATTCACCTCCTCTTCGGCTTCGTTGCAAACGTCAGCGAGGGGTGTAAATAGTTGTGAAGGAACACTTGGCATAACGCAACGGGAAAAGCCCCATTAAGGACCCATTAAGGACCCAAGTCGTTTTTAGCAGCAAGCTTTCTGACCTCGGGTTTTTTATCCTCAAGGGAGTGTTCTGTGTAATCATGAAAGCGCAGCATTTTGGAGCTGCGGATGCCTCCGAGGGCCATGTCCATTCGGGGAAGGTGGCTCAGAGAGGGGGTCCCAGCCCCAACCACACAGCCAAGGACAGGGGGGCTGGGGCCACAGTTCCACTCCTTGGGCTCCCGCTTGTCCCTTACCCGGGACAGGGAAAGTGTTGTTTGACTCTGAGATGGGCTCAGGGGCCAGAGGTCAGGGATGCTTGTCCTGACCTTGGTTAAGATGCAGTAGCCACGGCATGTGGATGGGCCCCTGCCCGGTCCCAGTGCACGGCTTTGTTGAATCAAGTCCACGCACGGGCACATTCGTGTCTCAATTGATTATTTCCACTTCTGGGCAAACACTGAAAATGCCGGACTGCCCAGTTAGCTCATTCTGCACCCTTTGCTTTTCTGCTCACGTTGGGCGTGACTCAGTCTGGATGCTAAGTTGGGTGCGGTGACGTTGACAAGTGTCCACAAGTAACAGGAGACAGTGCTGTCCTCACTCACACAGCCACAGAGGGGCCGGTGCCACCGGCCTTCAGTCTGTGAAGCAGCGCATATTTTGGGGGCAAGGAGGGGAAAATGGAAGGGATGTCTGGAGTTGAAGAATGCAGGAATAAATGCCCCTTGACCATGTTCACTCTCCCCTTTCCGGTGACTCATGTGCCGAGACCTCAGCTGGGTGATGTGAACCAAACTCTGGGAGTTCCTGTCTGTCTTTGGAGCCGAGTGCGGGCGGAGCCTCGAGCTGCCCTGCTTTCCGGGGGTGTGGCCGGTGAGTCACCCCATCATTCATTCATTTACATGCCAGCGTGTCTCATCTCTGCCCTTGCCTGTCCGAAGAAGCTCCCGTGAACCACAGCACTGGTCGTCCGTGTTGTTGAGAGTGATGCAATCCCTGCCTTAGAACAGCCACGGTTGCTTCCGGTCCCTTGTTCATTATTTAAAAAGAAGGAAAGAATCTTCCACGCGGGTCTGTCGGAGAATTCTGTCACCGCATCAAGCTGCAGATCCGGCCCTGGCGGTGGAAGGAGTGCGCGGTTCAGTTGATAAAATCCTTTCCCGTGTGAGACATGTATTGCTGCACTGACTGAAGCGCCGTGTTTTCCTTTCCGCTTACAAATAGGATAAGCTCTCTGGTCAAATATTTGGCTCCACCAAGAGCCACCATTTCTCCGACATCCCCGTCTAATTAAGCAACATCACTAACGTCAGGGACTTAGAAATCTGACCTTATTGTTCCCCTGACTCCCGAGTTTTGTTTGTGATTTTCATGCCCGGACAGCAATTGAGTATATTTAGCATTTGGTTCTGCCTGATGATTTTGGAACTTTTACTTACATATGTATGAAAAAATATAGAAATATATGAAAGTAGAACACCGCCCCTCCCCAGTTTTTTATTAGTTATTTTAAAATAGTGTATATATTCAGGCTGTACAAGGTGACGTTTAGGATTCTGAATGTACACATGCTACAGAAAATACATCATGATGACATTCAAAGAGAAAGAAGTTGTAGGGGTGGCTGGAAAACCTCCTACCCTAGAACTGATCAAATTTCTCCTGGATGCCATTATCACCTTCTTCAAATTCTTCCTTGTCCCAATCTCAACGTTATTACAATCTCTTTTTTTTGGTACAAAATTAATCTCGATGTGAAAATGAACTCAGTGATCATCACGCGAATGAACACCAAGCCGGCCGGGGGGGGGGGGGGTTTGGCCCCTCGTTGGGCTCCCGGGGGAGTTTGGAGGACCGCACCTGAGTCTCCGGGAGAGTCTGACTCCGTGAAACTGACACTCGTAAGGGATTCAGCGTCCGAATAAATGGAGAGAAACCGCTGACGCGGCCAACATGGTGGGCTCGTTGCGTGCTCAGTAAACTTGAACAACTCGGCAGAGGTACATGTTTCAGAAGACGTTGTGGACGTCACCGTCATTGTCCGAGAGATCACCACGGAAAGCAGCAGCGACACACCGTGAGCAGGTCTTCTCCAGGATGAGGACACAGGTTGGACAGATGTTGGTGAGCAGCAGTAGCAGTATTTTCTGGGCAGTAAGGAGAAGAAACCTCCCAAGGTCCTGCTGGGAAATTTTAATACACGGTGGCCACGCATCCCACTTGGCAGTTAGTCATGTGCGGCTTGGTTACAAACCTTGAATACTGGTCACAATTCTTACCTCACTTTTGTGCCGTCACTTCCCTTCTCATCACGGACGCCGAGTGTGTACCTGGTTTGCAGGCTACTGGAGCTGCAGGCTCCACTGGCAAATTCCATTCCCTGTCCCACCTTCTGAGGGTTTTCCCAGCACGGGGTGAGTCTTAAGTTTATGATTTGACGCTTTTACACAGGGTGGGCCTTACAGGGCCCTCACCACGTGCAGGCATTTTCGAAGCCAGAGTCTTGGTCAGTTTTCCTTCCTCCCTCCCTTCCTTCCTTCCTAGAAGGTAATTGAGGCAGAGGATGTTACCACCGTTCACAAAAAGTTTTTGTAACATAGTAACATATTGGTTTTCTTCAAAATGATCATTTGGGACCCAAATGTTAAAATGTTTTCTTTTAGCACTGCTTTATTTTACAGGAAAAGTGTGAAGACTGCAGAGTTCTCAGGTATCCTGCGCCCCATAGTATTACCCTCATATAGTAAGAAACACTTGCCCCTATTAATGAACCAACGTTGGTCTCATACTAAGTTGACCCCATACTTAATGAATATTTCTCGTTGGTGACATCGCTCAGCTGTCACATCTTAGGCTTTCCTTGCTGCCACTGTCCCCTTGTTTTGATGACGGTGACCATGTCAAGGTCACTGGTCAGATATTTTATACATTGTCTCTCAGGTGGCTGGGGCAGAAAGCCAAAACAACCAGGTGCCATCAGCCTGATGTGCAGTTGCCATTGACCTTGACCACCTGATGCGGGGGGTTGGCCAGGTTTCCTCCTGCTCCCCCTCTTCCCCGTGCTGTTCGGAGGGGAGTCACCGCGCCCGGATCACACAGACGGAGTTAGGAGTCGCGTGTGCCTTCCCTGAGACAGCGGGGTGTCCACATGAATGCCTTGGGGGGCTCTAGGCAGGAGGGTTGCTCCATTTCCCCAGCGTACTTTGTTGTTCCGTTGTTCGTTCGTGTTAAGGAAGACCCCTCGGTATTTATTTTCTACTTTGGGTTTCACAGACTTTTTGGACTACACACTCCCTGCCTGTTGGATCCCAGCCCAGGAAGTGCTCTGTGTTCCCAAATACGTCACCTGTCAGTCCTCACCCCGTCCATCCCCCGGACACGCTGGTTCTGTAGCCGAACGCAGGCGGGTCCCCCCAGATATGGCTCCAGTGACCCCCTGGGCGAAGGGGGTTCCTTTTGCGTCCTCGGCAGCTGCATCTGCGTCTGTCTGTGACGGTGCTTGTGACCTCAACCGATGGCCACTTTCCCGCGTGTCCTCCTAACGAGGTCGCCGGGCCCAGACCTGGAGAGGGGGCCCAGGGCACCGCTTCACTCGCTGCTGTCAGCAGATGGCACGGTGACCTGTCCCTACCTCTGCCCCGCGCGCTCCTAGCTTCTGCGTCCCGAAGGCTTTGAAGGCTGGGCCCCGTGAGCCGCCGGTGGGCTGAGGTCCAGCTCAGACGAGAAACATCCTCGCTGAGCAGGACGAGCCCCCGGGCAAGAGCAGGCTCTGCGGGGCCTTGTCTCCTTAGCGGGTCCCTGGCGGGCGGCGCTGACCACCCAACCGCCCCACTGGCCCGAAGGAACCTACCCGGCACAGCCCCCCTGCAGCACGGGGCCCGCAGCCCCGTCACCGCCCCAGAGCCAGGAGACATTGTCCTTCAGGAGACAGACAAGTCAGCCAACCTGCATATCTGCCTGTTTATTTCATTTCATTTCATTTCCTTATTTTATTTATTTCTGCCGAGACGGGAGCCGGGATCCAGCAGCTTTGTGTTTGCGGAAAACCGTCCCATTTTTCTTGCCAGAAGGGACTGCTCCGTCTCCCACGGAAACTTAATGAAGTGGCCGGGACATCGTATAAATGCAGGGCCTTAGGAATAGGTGTCAGGCTATCAAATCCGTCAAGGAAAATTCTCATCTTTCATTCCCTTTGAAGTTCCTGCGCCGCTGCGGGTCCACGTTAAGCGGGTCCATGGCGCCACCTAGTGTTGCAGCGCAGAATGACCGGCGCCACCCGGCGATTTTAAGTCGGGCGTCAGCGGTAACGGGGCGGGGTGTCCGCTGGAACGGGGTGTCTTCCATCTCTGCCCCGACCCCTGGCTGCGCAGAGCATTTTCGGATTGGGGTCTCTTACGCTCATTGATTAGGAACCTTCCGTTAAATGACAGCTTGAGAAGAACCCCCAACCACCAGCAGAACACAGGTCCCTGTTCTTTTTGGAGGAATAGCAAGAAATGAACCCACCAAGGACACAGACGGCAGCACCCAGGATAAAGGAGGGAAATCCCAGCTTTAGAGAAACCGAGTCTCTTCCCACCCAAAGAGGGTGAATAAAAATAGAGGGATCCACCCTGGCTGGTGTGGCTCAGTGGATGGGCACCGGCCTGCAAACCCAAAGGTCGCTGGTTCGATTCCCAGCCAGGGCACATAACCAGGTTGCAAGCCAGGTCTCCAGCCAGGTCCGTAGCTGGAGGCAGGTGAAAGGCAACCATCCATGGGTGCTTCTTTCCATTTCTTCCTCCCTCCCTGCCCTTCTCTCTCAAAATAATGAATAAAATCTAAAAAAAAAAAAAAAAAAAATAGAGGGACCAAGGACAGATGGTATTTGATCCAAGCACTTCAGAAAATGTATATTCTCCCGGTCTGTTAGCAACTAAAGTCAGAATGGAAAATACCCACCAAGGAGGCAGAGCAACTCGGAGAAGCGGGAAACCCTTGCTTGTAGTTGGGGTGACCAGCAAAGAAAGCCCCAATCACCCCCTGGGGCCTGCTCACTGCCCCCCCCCACCATTCCATAGAAAATGGGCAAGGGTTTCGGACCCGTATTGAAAGTTATGGGGGACGTAGGCAGGTGCCCTTGCCCCTGACTTGGGGGTCACGACATACGCGGGGCATGTGTCTGTTTCTTCTTTGTAGCTGGTATAGGGTCGTGTTTCCGAAGCACCGGTACATGCGACGTCATGCCCCACAAGAAGCGTGAGGTCAGCCCCTCTGAGGGCAGCGGAGGTGGCATTGAGGATTGTGTCCCGCGGTCCTGGGCAGGACCCCCACCACCTGGGCGTGGGGTCCTGGAAGCTGGGGAGAGGCAGCGCGGACCGCGCCGTGGGAAGAGAGCTGTGCCGTCTTTCATTCAAGGCTTTGGAACCCTTCAGGTCCCGCGTTCCGGAGGATGGAACGAGGATCGTTTACAAACGTTACAAGGACAGTGATTATCCAAGGCCGCAGAAAGGCCGGTGGACAGTGGGGAGGAAGGCGCAGCAGGGAGGGTGTTGCCAGATGGGGCATCGTCACCTTCACGGCGGCCGGTCGCCTTCGGCCTCCGTGTTTCGCTGCTGTTGTTCCATTCAGACTCGGGTGGGAGAGTCACCTTGGGGGGCGTCCATCGTGCCAGAGAAGCGGCCGTGTTGTGTCACGGTGCCACAATGAACACGCTCCGGAAGAGCAGAGTTTGAAGCTGGGCCTCGCTTTAACCAGCGCCTTGTTTCAGCGGCGCCAGATCCGTCAGGAAGGTCCCCCGCCCGCAGCCCTTTCCGCGCAGTGCCCCCCTCTTCCTAATTGCGCGTCTGGGGAAAGTGCTTCGCCCCTGCAGGACCCTGTCCCTGCGGATGGAAATGCTAAAATATCTATGAGTCAGTCCGCCTGCAGGAGCAGCAACGCGGGACACGCTGGTAAGCCGTCGGGGTCCCTCTAGGCCGGGGGGCAACACCAGGCGTGGTGAGGCTCACGGGCCGGGCGGCTCCGGCGACTTCTGCGCCCTGGCCCTTGGCAACGGGCCCTGCCCGGGGGCAGAAAGACCTGGTTGTGCCGCAGCACCGGGCCCCAGCTCGCCGCAGGGGTTCCGTGCAGCCTCGGGCGCAGGGAGCTGGGTGAGGTTGGCACCCCCACCCCCAGCTGGCGTTGAACCGGGGTGTTTTGTTCCGGCCACCACCGGGCGGGCTCCCGGGGGTGCAGTGAGGGAGATCGGGAAAGAGGATTTTTTTTTTTGTCTTGTTTTGTTGTTTTTTGAAATTACGAGACATCGTGAGTTGACTTGCCCGCACCAAACCGACGGTCAGGAAACCGACGGCCGGGAAACCGCCGCTGGGGACCACCTGCCAAAGCCTCCACAGGGCGAGTTTGGGACCCAGCTGTGCTGGCCCAGCGGCGAGCCAGCCTCGAGTGGCACCAGCCACCAAAGATGATGGAGGGGACCCGCAGCCCAGAGGGGACAAGAACCGGCTGTCCACGCCCAACGCCACCTGGCCAGCTTCCTCGCGTCCTCAGATTGTGCCCAACGGACCCTCACACGGAGACCCTCTGTCTTCCGGTCCTTCCTGGTGACGCCACCCCCGTGCTTGTCACGTTACCTGGACGAGGCTGTGCAGCGGGGCTCTGGGACCGGAGGCCACCTGAGATAAAGCAGATGCTGCTCCCTGGTCCCCCCACCCCCAGACTCGCGTCGGGGGTTCGTGTCTGCCGCTGCCCGGCGGGGAGGGGGCGGGGTCGTAGAACCCAGAACCCCGCCTTTCAGTTCTGCTCTGCAAGTGGTGTGGCCGCGTCCCCTTGTGCCAAGTACGTGTAAAAGAGAGACGGGTAACTTCCCAAATAAAGGACAGCGTCCCTTCAGCCGAAGTGAGAGATGAGGGTGAACGTGTCAGGCTCGTAAAAGGAATAAAGAAAATCTAGTAAAGGGAGGAAGCTAACGGGCACGCAGATCAAGGAGAACATGATTAAAGCAACACTTGGCCAGTAAAGTCACCTATTACCCAACTCGAGTCGTAAAACGGGGAGAAATGACATCGTGTTATTAAAGCCACCTGGGGAGGCTTTTCCTGAGACTTTTTACTGTTGAACTTGGGAATAAAAAGTGGGAATGAGGAACCTGGGGCTGAGGGAGAACATAGGACTTCCCCAGCCAGGGATCAAGAACCATGGAAGAGAAAGACGATCAAAAAGAAAATAAGATGAGGAGCCAAACGGTGGGAAATTCCATTTGATATTTGCAAAATGAAACGACAGTAAGATTGCTTTTTGTTTTTTTAAAGCCAACGTCCCTGGGCCTGTCTTTCTGGCTGGGCTCTACGTTGTTCTGGGTGGCGGGGACATGTTGGAGGCCCCACAAAGCCACCGGAATGTCTCAGAGGACAGAGCACATACCTGGCAGGAGACCCGAGCAGGACTAACCTAGTATAATCGCGTATAATGTGGGGGAGCCAGCGCTCGGGAAGAAGGGGCCCCGAGCTGTAAGGACGGGTGCGCGCAGGCCTGGAGCGGAGGGGCGCGTAGAGGTACTGGGTATTGGGAAGGCTGGTGGACAGCGGGCCCCGGGGAAGCCGGGTTGGCTTGTCCGGTCGCCTTGGCCGGCATCACTGCAGAACCAGGCTCTTCCTTGACCCTTTTCTTGGGTGTTTTCGGTAGATCTCCGTGTTGGCCGTGACGCATCCTGTTTGTTAACACGGAGAAGCTGAGGGTTGGAGGATGAATGGTCTGTGTGCCCCCGAGAGGCACCGTACCTGCCGCTGCTGCGGTGGGATGTTCCGTCCTTGTCCTCCTACGTCTCTTGGGTCTACGGCGTTGCTGGAGCTTTCGGTTTCCTCACCAGCCTCCCCGGGACTCCAGGCACCGCTGCAAACGGGGCATGTGGAAACCCCGTTCTGTTTCCGTCTCACTGCTTCTCCTTTGGTCGGCGCCCGGTCGCCTCCTGGATTTGGCTGCTCTGATGCTGGCTGCACATCTATGTATAGTTAGTATATCTTCCTGGCAAATCGAGTCATTTATCGTTCTGTAATGCCCTCCTTTATCTCTGGTTACAGTTTTTGACTCAAAGGCTACTTGTCTGATGTCAGTATGGCCACCCCGCTACCTTTTGCGGGACATCGGCGTAGAACACCTTGTTTTCTGAGCTTTCCCTCCCAGCCTGCCTGAACCCTGATCTGTACAGGGGTCCCTGGCGGGCAGCGTTGGGTGCCCGCGTTGGATCACCCGGGGTGCCCACTCCACCGCAAGCTCGGGGGCCTCACACCGGACCCACCGAGTTACAACCTCCGCAGGCGGTGTCCGCACATCCGCACCTTTACGAAGAAAACGCTAGAACCCAGGGTTCCCACTTCTTCCCTGTGTCGCACTCGAGATGCTGCCCACGGGGGATGTGAACAATTTCTTGGACCCCCGGAATTCCGGAAAAGTGTAGAACTCACGCTCTGCTCGGAGGGAAACGCGCTTTGCTGAGGAAGCCGGTGGGCGGGTGGGGTCGCCCAGGGTTACCGCCCGTCCAGGGCAAGAGGGAGCGGGTGCGGGCAGCCTGGGGACGGTTCCCGCGGCCACCCCGCGCCCACACCTGTTCTGCTCTCACGCTGCTCCCAGGGTGAAGGAGGAGGCGGCCAAGGCCCAGAAGGGGCCTGTCTGGGGCCGGGGGTGGAGAAGGCTGGACACGCACGGGGAACCAGGGGTCGGCGGTGGGTGCTGTCAGCTGCGCAGGTAGAAGCAGAGATGATACCGAATTTATCGATTTTTATTGATGTTTTCTCCACGGAGCCTGGGTTTCTGTGCGGGACGATGGCTGAGAGCGGGAATGGGGACACCAGGGGTAGACGGAGCCTGTCTGTCTGTCTGTCCAGCAGGACCAGCCGGCAGCACGTCCTCTGGGCCCTTGGGCCCTTGGACACTCTCTTTCCTGTGGAAGCGCCCCGGCCCCCTCGTTCACCAGACTAGCTCCTAAGCAGCTGCGTGTTTGGGGGTTTCTCTGTCTTTCGGGGGGGCCGGCAGGGAATTCTAAGTTCTCATTCTATTCCATGGCCGCTGCAAGCGTCACAAGAAGCCATTCTCATGTCGTAACAAACTGCGGATGACCGCGCACATTACAGTTGTTAATTAATCCCCCGCTGGTACAGTGGGCCAAGCATCGCGTTCCGCGTTTGAGGGCGCAGAACCCCCAGGGAAGACACACATGGAAGTTGGTCATGGAACCGTCACCGTCACGGCGCGCGCGGGGCGAAGGGAAGGCCGCTTTCCTAGGGCGGTGGGGTGAGACCCCAACGCTGGACAAGGTTTTAAACTCCACCTGGAGAAATCAGTAGGATTTGACAAGTAGCAGAGGAGAAAGTCTGGGCCACGAGAAGAGCCTGTTATGGGAATAACCAGCCCTGATAGGATTTCACCTGCCTGGACTTCCGACCCACCACTTTCGGCCTTGGATTCAAGGCCGACCTCAGGGCCGGGGCGGGGAGCCGCGCTGCGTGGTGGGGGTGTCCCCACGGCCTGGCGGTTTCTCTTTCCTGTCCCTGTGGCCGCAGACCTTTCTGAAAGTCCTTTCAGACATGGCGGCTCACCCAAGTTTCCATCCACAGGGTCACGCTCTTTCAGACGTGGCCGGATCCAGCGTCGTCACCATGGGGCCGACGGACATCAACCCAGCGGTCGGTGCTGGCGGGTTTCTTTGGGGTGTTTGCACGTATTTCCCATTTCTGCTGAGGGGAGCATCTTTCTGGGCTGTGACCGCAAACTGCGAATCCCCTAGGAGACCGGCCTGCAGAACGCTGTCAGGGCTCGCGTGTGCGCCGTGAGGCCTGTTCCGGGGCCTTCGGGGTGGGCTTGTCCGTGGAACACACGTAGCGATCACACGTTGGTAAAAACGATGACACGTTAACAGCGGTAGATGCTTTTCCAGGGGAGGTGCTAACGTGATGGAAAACAGGTTCTGTTCAGCTTCTGTTCCGTTGCGTCCGGCTTAACCGAGAGAAACCGCTTTCTGTTAAACTGCAGTGTTTCCTGATATCTAAGTAAACCTGCCGCAGAAGTCAACAACGGTGACTCTCCACCCTTCCCTCCCCCCTTTCCTTCGACCAGCTTACTTGGCTTAGTGCATTTTTAGCGATAACATTGACGATTAAGGATGATAAACTCTCCTCTACGTCTTCCTGCAGGCCAGGTCGCATCGTGAGCATTTTACGAGTATTTCATTATTTGTCACTGGCACTGTCTTGCTCTGGTGACCCCGTCCCTCTTCCATTTGACTGAGAGAAGAGGACGGATGTGAGTAACTTGCTCAAGGCCAGTGCAAGGGCAGCTGGTGCTTCTGGGAGTTGCATCCACACAGTCTGGCTACGGCGGGGACAGGGACGGTCCCTTCGATGCCCTGTGGCTCTTTCACACCCGTCCTAGACAATGTGATTCTGGTCGCTGCGTCTTAGCAGGTTTAATTTGAGGGCCCAGGGAAACCCGTGACCTCATCTTAAACTGAAGTGACAACTGGGGACCCCTGCATACTCTGTCCCCCTGGAAATCGGTCCTGCTGACTTGTTGCTGGCGCTTCTGGACTCCGTTTAGGTGCCACGAAGAGGGGAAAACCTGAAAGCTTCACTCTGCATGCCTGTGGCACGCATGGCTGTGTTTGCAGCCCTGGGCAGGGGAACGCCTTCCTGGGGGCGTCTTCCATCAAGGAATTTCTGACTACACATGGGTCAACACAAGGGGTGGGGCGGGTCAGCACGTCCTCGGCTTCTTCCGCGTCTCTGCGCGAGGACCTGCGTACACAGAAGCAGCACTTCAGGGGACATGCACGTGCAGCTTACGCTGACTGGGAAAGCTGGTCTGCTGCCTCTGGGCCAGGGAGGCCGCTGTGCTGTGTAAGGCAGCCCCTCCCACAGCCCACCCTCCCTGCCAGGCAAACAAGATGTGAAACCTCATTTGCATGTCAAGTGGGTGCTTGGCAGAGAAGGTAGGGTGCCAGCCGCAGGCTGCTCTGCTCCAGCTCCGAGCTCGGAGGGATTGGAGCTGATGCGTGTTCACACCCTGCAGCCACCCGGGTGAGGGCGCGGGGTAGCGGGACCCGCCTGATGGGGGCCCCCCAAGTCAGCGTGCAAGTGCAAGGACCCACGGGGGTCATCCACTTTGTCTGTTAAACATCATTGAGGGGTCCTGGCTGGTGGCTCAGTGGATAAGGCACCAGCCTGCAAACCCAAAGGTCGCTGGTTCGATTCCCGGCCAGGGCACATGACCCAGGTTGCAAGCCAGGTCTCCAGCCAGGTCCGTAGCTGGAGGCAGGTAAAAGGCAACCATACATGGATGCTTCTCTCCCTCTCTGCCTTCCTCCTTCCCTCTCTCTAGAAATAATAAATAAAATCTTTAAAAATAATAATAATAAAAGAGGATTTGAGAACCCAGGTCTTTTAAAAAATAAATAAATAAAATCAACAAAGTATTGGCCACAGGCCAGAGAGATTGCATGAGTTGACAGTGGACCATAGAGAAAGCCTGGGGCACCGGACCCATCCCCCTGGACACCCCATCTTCTGGGCATGGCAGCCTGGATGGGTCGTAGGGTGGTCAAGCGTGTGTAAGGTCTAGAAGGCTATCCTGCCCTGGGAAGCCTCCTCCACCCAGGATGTGTATTTTCATGCCAGGAGGTCTTTCATGATATTGGTCATGAGGTTTAAGGTAAATCCCATGGCTGTGCTTTTAGAATTCTGTGTTTCAGAGGTCCGGTTTCTCTCTGTGTTTCACATGGGCCACCCTGTGGGACTGGGTCCTCAAACTCTCAAGTCTGTCTAGGAGCAAAGTCTTCACGCTGCCTTCATTCCCACCATCCCCAGCCAGAGCTCAACTGAGGGACAAGGGTCCTGGGAAAGTTTGATCCCCTTCTGCCAGACGGAGGAATCTCCTGATTGGTTTCATGCCTCCCCGCCCCCATGGAAAGCCCAGAGGAACAAAAAGAATTTAGGTTCTCTCCCACTTGCCTAATGTGACCATGAAATTGAATACCTCTGAGTTGTAAATGATGTGGGAAAAATGTTCACTTTGTTCACTCGAGAGAAACCTAAACAATCCAAATCCAGCGTTGACTCAAACATCAGTTCAGCTCATTTCAGTTGATGTGTGAAAGTGACTATATAATTAGTTGGGTAGCAATGAACATTTACTCATTAAGTTTTGTCAGGACGGGAGTTCGAGTGTGTCTGCATGTGCCCCAGGAAAGTGGGGGTTCAGGGCCCCAAACGCCGCACACGTGGGGACTCGTGGGGCAGCACAGTGAGTGACGGGCGGGGGCACACATTGCCTCATCCCAGCCCCTGTTGCTCAAGTAGCTGCCGCCATGTTCTGATCTTGGCTCCCCGACTTCGAAAATGGGGTGCTGATGCCATCCCACTTGATAGGATCGGGACACTGTATATATTGCACTTCAGGTGCCTGGCATGTAACAAGAATCGCGCTGTTCTTGCCTACGGAACTAGGTTAATGGCACATTGTCCTAGTTAGTCTGGGGGCTTCCGTCAGCCTAAGGTCAGGGGGCCAGGAGGGCCAGGCTCTGGGGAGGACCCTCTTCCGGGGAGGAGACAGCGACTTTCCCGTGTGTCCTCACTTGGTGGCCGCAGAGGGACCAAACTCCTGAGCCCTGTTATATAAGGGCACTGACCCCATTCATGGGCCCCCCACCCATGACTTAAGTGACCCCCCAGGAGCCCCATCCCCAAGTCCCGTCACCTTGGAGGTTAAATCTCAGCCTGTGAATTCTGAGGGGCTGCAAATGTTTAGCTCACAGCCCGCACTGACCAGCTGTGTCACCGGGCATGTCTTCAGACCTAAACATCTGTGGGAGCAGCTAATGTAACTATCGTTGACTTTTCATTTTAAAAAATTGTGTTTGCAAGAGGTTATCTTGCTATCTGAGGTTAGGCAGAGAGGATGGTCACGGAACTAATTTCTCTGTCTATCTGCCATCTACCTAATCTATCATCCACCCACCCACCCTTTCTCTTTCTATCTACGAAGTTCTCAGCGTGCTACTTTGAACTAGTGGTAGCATCTCGCTGGTTTCCTCATTGATGAATAAGTTAAATAAAATCCTTGACATCTGTTCACTTTCTATCTGTAAGAGTGAGTCACGATTGTATCCTCCTTTAAAAATGATCCTTTAACAACTACTACTAAGAACACATTTTTCTAACTTGATGAAAAAAAGTAGACATAAAAAAAAAAAAATCAGCCCTGGCTGGTGGCACAGTGGATAAGGCGCCGGCCTGGGAACCCAAAGGTCGCTGGTTCGATTCCCAGCCAGGGCACAGCACCAGGTTGCAAGCCAGGTCTCCAGCCAGGTCTGTAGCTGGAGGCAGGTGAAAGGCAACTATACATGGATGTCTCTCTCCCTTTCTGCCTCTCTCCCTTCCCCTCTTTCTAAAAATAATGAAAATAAAATATCAAAAAAAAAAAAATCTTAAAATTAAAAAAAAAAAAAAAAATATGTTCCTCTGCCTCCTTGACCTACTCCTGGTGCAATGACAAGGTGCCTGTCACCAGGAAGGAGGTAATGACTTCTGTTTGCTTGCTTTGAAGTCCAGTGCTACTGTGTGAATCACGTGCCACTGAAATCTGCCAACGTCTAGTAAATCTGAGGTTTACCTTTCAAATGCCTTAAGCTACCCACGAACATACAGACGGCCCGGCCGCGCGCAGGGGCCCGTGGCGGGGCCCCCGGTCTCACCTCTAGTTGGTGGCCCTGTAGTTGACGTGGATTTCCGGTTTCACGTCGCAGACCATGCTCAGAACCGTGGCGAGCGTGCTTTCCACGCGGGCGCGGTAGCTTGCGGTCAGGCCTTCGATGCTCGCCAGGGTCTGCGCCTCCATGGCCTCTGAGAGGTCACTCTGCGAGCCCATCACCTGCGGCACAGGATACACACGTTCAGAAAGACAGGATCCGCCGCGCCGCCCGGCCCCGGGCCGCACGCTTTTACAACGGGCCGGGGTTTCCTTCGGCCTGTTTCTCTACGTTTGCCCTGTGGCGTGCACGCGTTGCGTGTTGTTCTTCCAGACTCTTCTCGGAGGATCCCCGGTACCATGGGTGGGATGGATACCTCCCCAAAAAGGGAGGCTGGTGGCCTTGGCAGGTCCCTGCTACTTGTAAGGGGACCAGCACAAACTGAAGGCCGTTCCGTGGTCTTCACGCTGCTTAGACGGGTTCCCCCCTCTCATTTTTGGTGTGTTTATCGTCATTTCCATTCAGTTGTTGGGTCTCCCCTCTTCCTTCTGAAGCCAGGGGAGTTGCAGGCTTATCGGGACGCCGCAGCGAAGCCCTTGGTAAAGTTACTCCTTCCCTCAGCGACGGGTCCGCTCCCAATTCCCCTCCTTTGTGAACCCAGCCTTTCCTAAACCTTTGTTCAGCGGGCACGGTTACTGTTTTTGTCGGCTGGCTGTTTTCTTCCGTGGGTGTTCAGGGAAGGTTCACGTTGAATTGAATCCAGGAGACTCACTCAGGACCGACACCCAGGGTCGCGGGACTCTTCCAGATTCTAGAACCTGCGTCAGCTCTCCGGGCCCGCGACTTGACATCCAATGTGATAAAAAACAAAACAAAACAAAACGATGGGATTGTAGTTATTTTCTGTTTCTACCAGGAAGTAGGGGCTTCCTGGGGCCAAGAAACCCCATTGTGAGGAGAGAGCTTCTAAGACATCAGTATGAAAGTCACGGCGCCCTCGTTTTTCTCTTCCGCTAAGTCTTTGTAGTCTGGTAGGTCGTGTTTTGCGTGCGGCCTGGCGACCCTCACAAGGCTCCGTAGCCACGTGGGCACGGCCCCCACTTTAGGCAGGGCTGGGGCGACAGATGCCAGCGGCTGGCGTGGGTGACGGCGGTCACGCGCTGTGTTAAAACCACACGGTTGTCTTCTGACGACACTTATTAGGAAGACGGCGCTCCGCCCAGAGGCTCAGCCCCGATCCAGCCACCACCACGCGCTGGTGAAAATGACGAAGGCTCGGGGCACCGCCCGCACCCTCCCGTGCCAATAACCCGCCCCGCCGCCAGAAACCGGGGGCTCCCTCGCAGGCAGCGGGTCCTTTTATGGCTCGTTCCGCATCATGAAGTACAACGTTAATTCTGCCTGCGGTGGGTGTGCGGCTGTTTGCGTTCCTGCGGGACCCACCATGCACGATGTTCAGCGCCCTCCCGCGGGCGGCGGGCAGACCCTCGCTCCCGTGCGTAGTGTGGCGTCAGCCGTGAGGCAGGCTCTGCGGGTGACTCCGGCGCTGTCCGACGCCCCGCAAACGGCACGCGGGCCTGGTGGTCACGCCGCACGGGTGGAGCAGGTCCCCAGGCCTTGCAGCGAACCTGTGATCTGTGCTGGTCCCTCTTGGGGGCAGAAGTGGCTGCCTGAATGACCGGGACCCTGCGCACATGAGAAGGTGACAACTGTATGGCAGGTGATGGTACATGGGGTCCGAGGGTGTCAGGAAGGGGCTTTTCCATGTTCACTTTCCAGTCTCCGGATGTGGAGGCTGGTGCATGTAGTTTTCGGTCTAACGGCTGGCGGGGTGGGAGAAAGCTCCGGAGTTCAGCAACTTTCTCCGTCAGCTGCTCCAGTGGGAAAGCAGACGTTTGGGGTGCACGCGCGGTTTTTCCCTCCCCGTGAGCAGTTGCTCCAGGGAAGCCAAAGGCGTTCATGATACACGTTCAGAAAGAATCAAACGTAGGAAAAAAATCTTCCCTGTACCCAAGGCCACCGTTTTCAGGTCTTAGATGCAGGATTCTGCTCCCTTTTACTGCGTTCATCATAGATTTCATCTTCCCTCTGGGGTCCGGGCCCCTTTTCGGCCCAGCCTGACCTTCTCCGGGGAGAGAGGTGCTGGGCTGACCCGCCAGAGAAAGTAAGTCTCGGGCCCACCACGTTGGTCGCTAAGCCACTCGCGTTGGGATCAGGGGAGCTAACCAAGCGTACTCAGTAAGAAGAGCTGAAAAGGAACAAAAATGCAGCAGGCAGAGGCAACCCCTGCGAAGGCAGACACGTGGCCTCGGGGGCCTCCCCTGACCCGCTGTCCCGAGTCAACGGTGAGATGCCGTAACGTAGCCGCAGGAACCCTGACATCCGAAGTCACGGCTGGGACAGAAGAGGGTGCAGATGGCTTTACCGGATGCTGAGGAGGCTGACCTGAGCGCGGGCTTCCCATGTGAGCTTTTATCAGCCAGCTGTCCGATCAGCTAAGAGCTCTGACTAGGACAGCGACAGGGGTCTTCACTATTCTCCCATCCAGAGGACGATTATCTCGAACCAGATTTACGACGTCTTACGAGATTCCTCCAGAGAGACATGCTGTTTTGAGATTTCCCACAACCGCTTTCTAAAACTAGGGTCAGTTTGGTTAGTGCTTTAAAAAAAGAAAGAAAAAAGTAGCACCTATATTGGAAATGTCACACCCAGGACACTAAAAGCGGGTTGGAGTTCGGATGAGTTGTTTTCTCAGGTTCCAATGGTCATGGTTGTCACAGGATTGGACAGGAAAGATAACGGCGCGGAAGGAATGCTTAGTTTTCCACTTGTCAGTGACTATTTATTGTGTGTTTACTCTTGACAGACACTATCCCAATACCGAGGAAACCAGAGAATAGAACTGACCAAGGACCTGCCACTTAGGTGCTTGCAGTCCAGAAGGAAAAGAAAAATCAGCAAAAGCGGTCGGCCTTCATTGAGTAGTGATGGATGCTGTGACTGTAATCGAGCACTTGGTTTCTTTTCTAACGGCGGACGCACATTTAGGTAAGGTGAGTGGGAAGGGGAGCTAGTCACTGAACAGGGTTGAGAGGAAGATGAATGGGCTTAGAAGAAGAGGATTCCAAGGAGCAGGTGTGGCATATGCAAAGGTCCTGGGGTAGTGGCCTGTTCGGGTCTTTTGAAGAAAACCAAGAAGCTAGGTATGGTTAGAATAGAACTAGCAGAGACACAGGTATGCAGTATGTTACAAAGAACCAAAATAGATGTTACTGCAAATGACTGAAACGCCTTCTGTTTCCTTATGATTTTCTTTTCAACTGGCTAGATTCACCAAGTAAATCTTTCATGAAAGCATAAGGACCTGCTTTTTTCCTACTCTAGCATTTAAAAATACCAGTTGATGGTAAAAGGTAAATGCAGGAACTTTTCAGAGCCAGCAGGTTGGAGAGACAGGCAAGGACCAGCGGTGATGGTGGACTTAGGATTCCTCTTTACAAATATTAACGAAAAAGAATTTATTTTTTGTCGAGCGGCCCACTTTATTCTAGGAAGAACTTTTTATTTTTTTTAAAGAACAGAGCATTGGAAAAATCTTTCCTGCCCTGGGATTCAATTTACCTGTTCGCCTATAAGCCCACACCTACTACCACTGAAACCAAAGTTGTAAATGAGATTTTTCAGACTGCTGGAAGTTCATCTTGCCAAGTCAGCCTTTGGAACAGATCTTTATTTATAGCTTTCACTGAGGCCAAAAGAAAATGTCACGTAGACTTTCGCTAAGGCACGCAGAAGTTAATCGTTGCTTTTAGTCCATGTTGCCAACGTGACAGGGAGATGCCAGTTATGGAATCTGCAGGTTTTTATTGCCAACTGCAGGTTTGTTTAAAACGCTCGTGCAGGAAAAAGCATTTGTTTATGATCAGAGGGAAACTTTGTTGAAGGACCCCAGCCAGTTGAAAGCAAATCACAAGGAAATCTGCAACAATATGCACATGGGTAGTTTGTAAATCTGGAATATTCACGAAAGGAGATTTGTCCCAACAAACTCATTCCACAACTTATTATTGATTCTACCAGTAAACGCTGACAGTCAAAACTCTGTTTTCGGAAAGGTTTTTTTTTCTCTAATGAAAGTGTGCTAGTCCGTAATTGGTGGTCTGGAACTGTCCTAGAGGCTGTCCCTTTGATTTTGTATTTGAGAATGTAATTTTTCACGGATGCTACATATGAAGTAGTAACTACCGATCGCCGTGGTAGATGGCAAATGAAAGAGCCTGGAAATGAAATGTGAAAAATCACCAACGTGTTCATGTGGACGAGTCAATTTGTGGTTCAGTTTAGGTCGAACCACAGCTTACGAGTCTTCGTACCTTGTGATTTGAGCTGCATCAAGGTCAGCGCCGACTTTCTTTCTTACCTTAGACTGTTTCATCCGAAACTCCTTATCCTTCTGCATCCTGTACTGGTCCACGTCTACCATGGCCTCTTCCTTCGCCTGCTTTACGCGCCTTGCCTTTCCTGGAAGGGAGCAGAGAGGACACTGTTTCGTGTTCACAGACGCGGGGCTTCAAGCTGGATTTGGAAACATTCAAGGTGAGGTCCGCGCTGGGTTTTGGGGATTGTTTTCCCCCCATAGCCGACCTCACGGGGCAACGCTACTGAGAGACGCCTGCCCTTTTCCCATGAGACCCTGGAGACCCACTTTTCCATGTTTAAATGTAGCCGACAGCAGGGATGGCCGGGGAACAGATTTCCGCTGTCACTGTCTCGAAAAGACATCATTTGGTCAAATGTTCTGCCCTGGTTCGCTGCCAGGCAACCTCCTGGCCACACCAACTGGAGCTACTTAGCGCTGGCCCAGTGCCAAGGCTCCCGGCCACGCTGCTCCCCGGCTAGCAAACCCACGCGCACGTTTCAAAAGCATTTTATGGGGACCTCGTCTTGCCATTCCAGGTCTGATTAAGCCCCACGGCACATCAAAGTAGATCTTTATTTTATTTTTTTTTCCTTCTAGTAGCTTTCTCGGAGGGGGACTTGAAAGTGGTTGTAAAACCCATGGTTTTAATGGTTGGGCGTTGAGTTCAGTAGCTACTTCTCTTTGATTAAGGGGGAAGGTGTAACCCTTCAGCCAATGGGCGAGCCGCGCAGATGAAAGTCGGGCCAACGCACATGACTTTTTTATTTTTATTTTTTTTTTGACAACCCAAGGAAGTGGGGGTGGGAGTTACAGACCCGTATTAATTGCCACCATGCACCTCCCCACCTCCTTCGGGGTCTCGCGCCTGATGCTTTCTGGTCATTAAAACTTTAAAGCGACTCTGAGCCGTCTTCAGATGCCTTTTCCTCAGGCTCTATTGCCCATCGAACGGTTTCTGTTCTCAGGTCATGTCCCCTAAGCCTTCGTTGATCCTCTTTGTCCCCGGGTGGTGACAGTGTGTAGACCCTGAACTCAATGACTGTTTTTCCGATTACGCAGCGTAACAGAAACCCTTGAGATACGCTTTCGTCTGTCACCTGGGCGCCTGTGTTCATATGTCTTTGTTTTTAAGAAGCGTGTAGGTAGTTGATCAAGTTCCCTCCCTGCTGATGGCTGTAGGATCCATAAGCTAATGCTTCACTGGCTTACACATCGACATGTGGCCCCTACTGTCCATTACCCTTGAAAAGCATTCTGTAAACTTTCAGGACAGACACTTGCCCACCTGGCTTCATTCTGTTTAAAGTCTGGGGTCTGGTGAACACGCATGTTCCTCCGCTGCCTCGGGCGTCAGGTGCGTCACGGGCCGGTGTCCTCCCGCCCTCAAGCCCATCACGGTTTTGCGTCTATCGGACCCTTTTTCCGCTTCAGTTCCAGCCCACCGGTGGCTGCTAAACACACGCCCCTTCCCCGACGGAAGAAACGGATGACGTGTTGCCAGAAAACACGACTCCTTGACCCCAGCTGCCCTTCTCATGGCTGCTGGTCGTTGCGTGCGGACGAAAATGTACTTCCGATGCAGCGACCCTCTTAGCCGTGACGGGTTGTCGGACGTGTAACTGTTTTCCAGGCCAAATCACACCAACATCCTTCCTCCCCATCTCCGTTCCGTAACACGTACACGTTTGGTCCCCAGGCCCTGCCGGTAGCCCGTAAAAAGAAACGTAATAATAATAGGAAAAGGCCGCAGCCCCGCCCCAGGGCCTGTGGCGACCCCCCTCCTCCTGTCCTGGCACCGGTCACCCGCTGGGCCTCCTTCAATTAAGTGGGAGAGTCGTGGGGCCCCCGTTGCTGGCGCAGCGTTTTCTGGCTGGATCAGAGCGGCCTCCGCGGGGCCTGCGTTGCTGCCCCAATTACCCGAGGGAGGAACGGCGCCCACGGTCACCGGCGGTGACACCCCGCACACGTCACAGCCACTGGCGTTAACCTCTGGTTTGCTGCAGCTGCTGCCGCCTGACGGTTTCCAGATTTCAAAGTGAGGCCTTTCTTTCGAAGCAGGAAAAACAAGAGGGAAAAACAAGAGGGATCCCCACGCTTCTTTCTCTTTCCCTCCGGGGTCCCATGGGGGGTAACCTCAGGGGGTCAGAATTGACGTAGGACAATCAGATATTTGATCCCAAAGTTCCCACCAGGTCATGTACCACTTCCTGGGCCACAGGCTCTGGCGTTGGGTTTGGAAATCGCTCATCTCCTGCCTCGGACCTGGGCAGAGTGTGCAGGCAGGTGCGGGGCTGCCGGGAGGGTCGGGTCCCTCATCCACCCTTCGCTCACCCGGTGTTTACTGGACATTTGCACGTGATGCATCGGTCGGAGACCAAGGAGCCAGGAGTACCGAGGACTGGGTCCCACCTCCACCTGCCGTAAATACAGAGCACGTTGGAGACACGCATGTGCTGCTGCAGCGTCGGGACAAAGGCCTTCGAGTACGTGAAACGGCGAAAAGTACACAAAGTCCGTGATGAAAGCAGCGGGACGCCCAGCTATCTTGGTTCCGCCTGTCCTGCGACAGTTTATAAATCGCCCGTTGCATGGACGCTTCTGAAATTCTAGGGCATCTCTGCTGCCATCCCCCGCAACGGCCCTGTCTTATGATATCCGAGCAGGTGAAAAACATCAACCAATGGGCCCAGGGATGCAGGGTCAGGAAGGATTTCTCAGCCAGGAGCTGTTCGGCTGAAGGACCCGGCTTATTTGCCGTCGGTTTCAGATCTGAGAACAGCGACAAGGGGGTTTTTTCCTGAGCCACCGCTAGGACATTTTGTAAGTGGCTCCCCCTTAGGAAAATCCTCCCGCGTCGGACCCGTGCGCTGTGGCCCAGGGAGATGTGTCCTATAGGCCATGTGCGTAGCAGGAGTGCCTCCCACAGGGTGTCGGGGGGAGGAGCTAAAAAGGGAGGAAAATGTTGGGTTGACTTTCCAGGTTCTTTGTGGGGAGAGCACGGAAAAGGTCCCTGTTGAGCAGGTGAACCCTGAACTCTGCGGGAGACGGGGTTTGCTGGCCACTTGGTGAGGGGTGGCTACACGCAGTGAGCCCCGAGGTGCCTGCGTGCCGGCCGCGTAGGGACACCTGGCCCCGAACACTGTGACCAGGGAGCCTCTGTTGCCGGAAGCCCCCCCAGTTTGTGGCAATTGGTTACTGAGGCCCCAGGAACCTAACAGGGGGGCTCGGTGGAAAACCATGGGTTCAGTTGAAGGAACTTGAAGGAACGTGCCGGCGGCGCATTGGAGCAAAGCCACGTACCTGCGCATAAGGAGAGAGCAGGTGCCCAAGCCGATGCGTCACCTGGAAAACTGCACCGGATACAGGCTGCCTGACTGGCGGTGACAACAAAGGGGTACCGGGGGCACGTTTGGGGGGTTTTACCTGCTCCTAAGAACGGCTTCTCTTCTGCTCTCACGCACAGAGGAACTCGAACTAACAAACAAACAAAAGGTACCCTTCTTGGTGTGGCTACTATGGTCATAAAACCAACGTAACTTGTTCCCCTACCCCAGACATCGGGAAAGGTAACGAGTCACCAGGAAAACACGCCTCCCGTCTGGTGCCCGAGCTGGTCCCTGAGCTCCAGGGCCGACCCGGCCCGAGTTCACCGCGTTCATCTGCTTCTCGGGCCTCTGCACCTCCTTCACGTGCCCTTTTCTCCTTAAAAATATCACCAGCCGTTTCCTGCAACTCCTGGTTGCGTGTAACCTACCCATAGATGAAAATGGGGTTGTTATTTTAACATGACCCGCTCGAAGAAATTAAAGTTCAACATACTTTGGAGAAGCCCATTAGCCTGCGCCCTGTGAAAAAAGCGGCAGGATTTACAGACCCTACGAAGGGTCTCACGGGGCCAGGGCGCCTCATGGAACCACTGGTTTCGTTGGTTTATTCCGAGCCACGTCTCCCGGAACCAAAACATCCGCTCACACGGTGGAGGGCGTATGGAATCAAGGGGCTCGCTCTGATCCTTCAGAATGTCTGCGAACTTGGAACAAACGGGCAGTTGGCTGATTTCACACATTCTGCATGGTTGGCTCCCTAGAAGACCCACAGAAAGTAGTTTATGTTACTGGAATGGCCAACGTGTTATCCACGTACAGTAGAAAGTAGAAACGTCGCCCTGGCTGGTGGCTCAGTGGATAAGGCGCCGGCCTGTGAACCCAAGGGTCGCTGGTTCGATTCCCAGCCAGGGCACATACCCAGGTTGCAAGCCAGGTCTCCAGCCAGGTCTGTAGCTGGAGGCAGGGGAAAGGCAACCACACATGGATGTCTCTCTCCCTGTCTGCCTCTCTCCCTTCCCCTCTCTCTGAAAAATAATAAACAAAATCTTTTTTTTTTAAAAAAGGTAGGAATGTCTTCTTTTTAAAAAGATATTTAAAAATTAATTTGCTGTTGTATTACTTTTGTCCCATTTTTTTCTCCCCTGCCCCAACCTCCTTACCCTCTTTCCCACAGTTAATCCCACATGTGGCCCATGTCCATGGGCCATTTGTACTAGTTCCTTAACTAAGCTGATCCCCTTCTTTGCCTCCTTCTTCCCCTCCCCTCCCCTCTCCTCTCTGCCCACTGAAAGCCTGTTTCTTCTATTCATGTCTCTGGTTCTGTTTTCTTTGTTTGGTTTGTTCATTCGTGTCCTGTGATGGGTGAGATCATATGGTATTTATCTTTCACTGACTGGCTTATTTCACTAATACTCTTCAGTTCCATCCATGTTGTTGCAAAAGGTAGGCGTTCCTTCCTTCTTTCTGCTGTGTAGTATTCCATTGCGTAAATGTGCCACCGATTTTTGATCCAGTCATCCACTGATGGGCACTCAGGCTGACACCTTCTTAAGTATCCACTTTCCACTAAAGGCTAAATCCATGAGGTGGTCATGGAAGACGCGCTTCAGAGACGACCGGGGACCCTTTATGTTTTACAGTGTTGTCCGTACGTGCCTGACTGGAATGTTGGCATCGCTGCCCGTGTCTTGCGGTCTGCAGCCCCCGTGCACCTTGTCATTTTGAGCTGAACACGAGCACCGCGCCCTGCCGCTCAGAGCGGACAGATTGTTGCGGTGCGGGACGGAGGCAGCAACGCACGCTAGGAAGAGGTGGAACATGGCTTCTCTGCATGATGTCACGGTTCACGCTTGCAGCGACAGTGCGAGGCCTCAGAGGCCAGAGAGACAAGGCTCCTGGCTTCTCCTGCTGTCGAAACCCTGAGTTTCTGATCTAATTCCGATCAAAGATGCATGTCAACACCCCCACGCTGGGTCTCCGGGGCTGGGCTGAGCCAAACCTGCGTTGCGGTGAAAATGCAACTTGTCCTGGACCAACACTCCTGCTTTTTAGGTTTGGATCCATGAACGACTCTTTAGGCAAACGGTGTGAACTTGAAGTCAGATTATTTAGAAACGTGCTCGCCTGCTGTGTTTCCAGCTGAACTCAACTGAACGGCAAGGCTGTTTTGCACATAAAAATCTGTGCGTCTTAACTAATAAATATAATTTAACCCATAATCCCTGAATGGAAGCAAATATCTGAGCTATTTTAATTATTTAACCAGAAGCAGGCCAGGTCCTTCCAATTATAGGAAAAGTCCACTCAGAACTTGCAGCAGTTGTAAAAGTAAAAAAAAATAAGAAAGAATGAAACTAGATTTCCTATTCTGCTTATCTACAAGTATATCTCTTGCATATTAACATAACTCTGTCGTCTGCACTCTGCTATCTTAGGTTTAGTTTTCGGGTTCTTGAAACAGCTTGGCTATACGTACATTTTACCAAAAGAAAAGATTGAAGCTCGGAGATGCTGAATAACTTACACAAAGAGACTTAAGTTTATATAAAGAAACATTTTCTTCAAAAACTGAAAACAGTACTTTTTGCACTTTGTGGCCTCACCTCCCCGCCTTTCAAGCCTGCTTGCTGTCTGCTCCCCCAGGATCACCTCCCTCAGCAGCTGGTGACAGTCCTGTCCCAGGAGCGGGGAGCATTCCCAAAGACCCCCCAGCCTTTTGGGGCGTTCCGATGCATTGGGTCTGCACCCCCGAAGGCAGGCATTCGATACACGCACTGCCTCACCTACCAGCTTCACAGAGACCTGGGACGGCTCCGCCTGGTGGGTGCGTCCAGCCTTGGCCGCACGAGGTAGGAACGGCACCGCCTCATTACCCTTGTGTTTTTCCTACAATGATTGACCTGGGAATTGCTGCTTCAATCTCCCTCTCCCTCCCTCCCCTTCTTTCCTTTTTAACTACGTATTCAAGAGCCTGCTCTATCGAAGCGAACGGATTCAAGAACAGGAAGGTGACCGTGGACATCCTACCGGTGGTCACTATCCCGACACACAGGTTTGCTCACTGAGTCTCCCTATGCGTCAGGTTCCAATGTCTCTTTTTACGAAAAAAACAAGTGCAAAAAAAAACAGTGGAAAAAACAGTGCAACATGGCTTGTGAAAGCAACAGCCTGAACCTCTCGTGACGTCTTCCCTTCTTTCCTTCCAGGGCCATCGATGTGTTTATCTCGCTCGGGAATTCCTTAAGGAAGCGTCCAGGTCTCACTGGCTGGGAGCTGGGCACCCCATAAATACTAATTAAATTAAATTAAATGAATGGGTGGAATGAAAACTAGGGCCATAGAAGAGATGCCGGCAAATGCCGGAAGCAAAAAGCAAGGCTTATTGTGCCTTAGAACGATCAAGAAGTTCCAGGGTGGGCACGATCCGTGAGGTTGTGACTGTCAACTTCCACTTGCTGACGCCTACCCCGGAGAGCCGCCTCTAACCGGTGACAGCTGTCCTGCAAGCCTGTGATTCCTGAGGCCAAGAGGACAGACGGACGGGCTCCGGAACACTGAGTGCAGAAGTGAGTTGTTGAAAGTCAAAATATTTTCCACAACGTGCTCAACGCCCCGGTATTTCTATGACTGGTTGAACACTTGCTTGCATATTCATGAACAAAGACCGAGAGAAAAGTCCCCAAGGACTTTGAAGTCCCTGGCAGATACAAGGAAGACTCGTACCCGAAGAACACAACGTGCATTTTCTGATTCTGAAGACAGGAAACGCCACCTGGCCCTTGTTCTGGTTGGGGAAACGGAGGCTGGATTGCTCACAGGGTCCTCACCGTCTTACTTCTCCTCTCAGGTGACCTTGAAAAAGGAGACCTCAGGGGCCCACAGCAACCCAATCACACCACACTATTGATTACGCCTGTGCTCACCGTTGACCTCTAGGGGCACCATGACACAGATTGTCATGTCGCTTCCTCTGTAATGAGGAAGCGGAGGCAACATCACGATGGTACCTTAAAATAGGCTCTCTGCTGGGCATTGTGAATGCGGTCGAGGACATTTGCGTGCACGACAGGGAGTTTTCTGCCCTGAGTCAGCCAGCAGGTGCGGCCGCCTTGTTTTCTGTGGAATCACCGGGCACCCCGGTGTCCTGCAGCCATTTGCATGGTTTGCTGTAGGAAAGGGCATCGTGAAGCCAGTCACATTTGCCTCCTCCGTCTTCCTCCTCCTCCTCCCTGGGCAGCACCCCCCACCCCCAACCGGGGACTCCTTCCCTTGGTCGCCAGCACCCACGTGGCTGAGTGTCGGGAACCCTTTCACCTTCGGAAGGAGAAGGGCTGGCCTGAGCTCCCCACCCCATGTGCTGAGGGTGCCCCCCTCCCGGCTGCCTGTCCCCACCCTCACCAGAAGGTGACATGGGCCAGTGCTTAACCTGCGGCCCCTCTCTCGGGACCTTGATCTGCGTCGGAGCAAGTCAGGGGACTTGGCTCTCAGTGGGATATGGTGATGAGAGGAACTGGGACAGTGGGAAGGACACAGGTGACGGCCAAGCACCAGATTGGTGACATTAAATTGCTGGTTAGAGAAATGATGTGCCTTTGGGTAGCACGGTGGCTCATCCTTATCTTGGAAACCAGACGCCACCCCGACCCCCCCCCCCCACCGTGGGCCCTCTGTGGGGACCTGGGCAGCCTGCATAGCTTCTCTCAGCCCCCCCCACCCCTTTATAAAACGGATTCCAGTGAGGAGCACGTCAGACCAGCTCTGAGCCCCACGCCCGGCACAACATTTTCTACTTAAAAACCCGCGGTGGCCTTTGGCCAACGGCGGCCCCTCAGTCTCTCCATCCACGCGATGGGAAAATGGTCATGCCTGATCCCTGCGGCGTGGGGAAGAGCTAAGAGGACAGGAAGGGGGTCGAAGTCCACGGAGAAAGTGCTGCGGGTACGTGACGTGGCGGAAAGGGAGGAAATGAGAATCACATGGAAACACTCTCACCCCTTGGAAAGTGCAGGTCACGAGGACAGGATGGCCGGGGGGAGCTATGAACATGTTCTCGCACAGGCGGCCCGATGGTCCCCAGCCAGCTCACACCCCCTCGGGCACGCGTGGCTCCGTCTGGACGTGGGGAGCCTCCGGGTCCTGGTGCCCCACGGTGGCCCTGCACCACGAGCATCGGGGAACTTGCAGGCATGGGCTAAACCCCTGTGCCTGTGGCTTCCACGCCCATGATCCCTCCCAGCCCCTCCGGGAGATGGGAGTTAGGGGAACAGGACAGCCACGGTTTCGCAGAAAGAGGGTCAAAACCAGGGCTGGAACTAGGGCAGCTGGGACCCACGGCCCGTGCCCTGGGCGGCGGCGACCCTCGCAGTCACGCAGAAGGGACACTCACTCTTCTTGGCCTCCTCTAGCTTGTCCTTGGCCCTTTTCTCGGCCTGCAGGAGCTGGTGGAGGCCCTGGGACTGGCTGGTCATGGTGCTGCCCTTCAGGTCCGGCGGCCTCTGGGCACTCCGGGCAGGGGCAGGTCTATATATCCTCCCGGGACTCACCACGCCACGCAGTTTGCGGTGTCAACAGTGCGGTCTGCTCGCCGCTGCCCTTCCCAGCGGCTGGCTGACCAGGCAGCTGGGTCCCAAGGGGAGCCCAAGGGCAAAATCTAGAGCTGCGAGTTCAGTCAGTGCAAGGAAACTCCCTTCCAAGTTGCGGCATCATCCTTCGTCCCGTCTGTGCACCTCTTTGTGCCCAGTGCCTCGGATATTCCCCGGGACAAATTGGGTCACCGTTTGCTACGAAGGAGAGCTGGGCTCCTCTCTCCAACAGCTCAGGTGGCAGTAGTGAGAGGGTGTGGGCATGGCCTTGCGTTCTGGGTGGGCTGCACCCTCGGGCCCCAGGGAGATTCGAGTGTGGGGACCACAGCAGCAATAAGGAACCTCGTAGCTGTCTGTTGTAAGGTCAAACCAAAGTCCTCCACACACACCCTTGACTTTGCTCAGACTTGCCTTGGGTGCTGCCCTAGGACTCAGTTTGATTTGATGCAGCCGTGAGTGGACAAAGAAGAATGTGGGCCACCGTGGAGAATCCCCGAACATCATTTACATGCATCTAAGATTCGTATTGAAACGAAAAGCTGATCCTTTGACCTAGGCCAAGACATGGCTTTCCCTGTCATGATCTGCAGCTTGGGTTTTCACCGACAATTCCCAAACTACCGGGCACATGGCCTTTAGCAGATCTCCCGGGAAGGGGCAGCTTTTTTCCCTCCCCAAAAGAACATCTTTCCTCTCCTTTTCATGACCCCCGAATCAGTGGACAAAATCTCATTTTTATTGCATCGTTACCATAATTAGTACGCCTGGAATAGACCGGCATGGCTCTTGGTAAAGACACGTTTTCACCCGTAAGAGCAGACATGAAGGTGAACTGGAGAGAGGTTCTTCAAGGTCAAGTTCAGCTGACTTGGGCCTTGGTGAGGGCTTTCCCCCTAACTCAGGCTGGACCAGGGATTTCTGGGAACGGAGAACAGAGATCGGTGTGAGATACTGGCTTGGATCTTGTGCCAGCGGGACTTAGGGGTGCCTCCTGCAGGCGTGCCCTGACTGGGGCTCCACCTGGAGTTTCAGAGGGAAGGCAGGTTGGGTGCAGTGCCGTTCCGGACAGGCTGGGGAGCAGGCACCCCAGTTACTAAGGAGCGATGTTGGTTGACCATGTCAGCAATAGGACAGTTTAATCACATTTCCCTCAAGATGTCACACTTTACCTTTTAACAGGAAGACAGAGGTTTTCCTTCTCTTGATTTCCTTCCCTTCCATCAAGAGTTTCCCCAACTACAGAGAACTTAAACCAAATAATAAACTTCTCTTTCATCTGAGTGGTAGAAGCCATTTCGGGGCTCTGTTTTGATGGTGTTCATGTTGACAATTTCTCCGTCAGCACGTAAGAAGCATGATTAACTTACACTAATTATTATATCGTGCGATGTTGTCCTGATTAGTTATTACACTTCTCAGTGATAAGTGGAGTCAGTATTCAGTTGCACAGTTTTATTAAAAAAGCTAAGGAGTGCAAGAGCGTCAATGTGCCCGAGGGGGGAGGGAATTGGGCCTATTACTCATAGTCACTTTGTAAAAAGGAAGTGTCAGAATCAGTGTAGCAGATATTTAGGTCCCTGCTCTCTGATTTCTTTTCTAAATACTTTCATATTTCCTTTTTATTACTGCAAAATCCAAAAACAATAGTTACTACAAACAACAAATTCTGAAAACAAAACCACTGCCCTTCAGAGACCGTCCAAGGGCCGAACTACCCAGAAACACCTCTGATCCTTCCTCATACTTAACTTAAGAAAAAAAAAAAAACACCTAATGTTGAATGTTTTGAATAGCTATACTTATAAATTCAGCCAGCATTCAGTGTAGTTGTTTTTTTTTTTTTTTTGGTTTCTCTTTTTTGAAGTTTCGTTTCTGCTCAGACTTCCTCTTCTCATTCATCCCTCACCCTCTTTTGCATGGTTCAGATCATCCTAAAATTCTTCCTCTTTTGCCCATGTTGCTTTTACCCCTGAATCTGAATAATAATGACCCGGGGATTAATTCCTGGCTTCCTGGAGGCCTGGAGCTTCAAGGTATTTTATTTTATTTTTAATTTTTAAAAAGACTTTATTCATTACTTTTAGAGAGAAGGTCAGGGAGGAGGAAGAAAGGAAGAGAATCATCCATGCGTGGTTGCCTGTCACCTGCCTCCAGGTGGGGACCTGGCTGGAGACCTGGCTTGCAACCTGGTTACGTGCCTGGGCTGGGAGTCGAACCACCAACCTTTGGGTTCCCAGGCCAGCACCTTATCCACGGAGCCACCAGCCATGGCCTTGAGGTATTTTAAAATATTGATCACATCTACTTCCTGCTCTGTTCTCCACATCACTAGATAGCGGGAAAGGACCTCCTTATTCCTGTGTCTCATCCTCTGAATTTCTCCTTCCCTCTCCCCGCACCTCTGGTCTCCAAACTATTCACTCTTTCTTCTGCCTGGAAAATGGGGACTACTCTAAAGGATGGAACTTTCTAGACCCTCCCCGACCTCACCGATTCTTCTGCCTCGATCACCTTCTGGCTGTTCATGTGTGCGGGTACATCGGAGGGCAGGCCCCGGGCCCCAGTGCCCTCTCTTCCCCTAACCCGGGAAACTGGGAGCGTTGAGGTGGCGCTGAGCTGACGTTGGTCTCTGGAGCAGTTCTTCGCACAGAGGGGCGCCCAGCATTTATTTTTCAACTACGACACCGTCAGATGAAATACAGGACAAGGACCTCTGTTTACCATCAGCAGCTTGGGCAGAGATCCCGCTCCGCTTCAAACTGCCATCTGGGGAAGCAGGGTTTCCTCCGCCTAAGGAGCAAGCGTGCATTTGATGGTGACGAAAGTCACGAGGGTGAAGACACCGTCGTTAGAGACGGGAGCTGTTCAGGGCCGGGCAAGGGGAGTCCCTGCTCCGGTGAAATGACGCAGAGTTGCTTCCCAGCCAGCCGGCCGGTTTCTGCGCTGTGCTCATTTTCCCGGAGAATGACCCCCACTCCCGGCTTTTGTTCCGTGTCTGTAAACGCTGACACTCGGTCATGCGTTCGATGCAAAGTCCCAGGGACCAATGGTGACCCCCGAGACCAACTTACATCCCTGCCCTCCGCGGGGCATCTCAGGGGGTCCCGGTGGTCGCAGATGGAGCGCCGGGGCCGTAGGTGTGGATCCAAAGCGGGAAGAGGGGTGAGCTGTGCGGGGGGGTTGCAGGTGCCATTCGAACCCCAGTATTTCTTCATTCTGTCCACGGGGGTGGCTGCAGGCTGCCACCACTCTGGACCTCAGCCCTGTGTCTCTACAGTGTTCAGCAGCTTCCCTACCCCGGGGGAGGCGAGGCTGCCCCTCGGGATGGATTCTGTGAAAAGTGTGCATAGTTCTAGCCTGAGGACGTTGTCCTGAGGTGGTTGTGCCATTGCTCGGTCCCGCTACTCCCTGTTCTGTGGCTTCTTAGTGCGATAGGGTCCCCCGAAGTATGTGTGTGGGTGTTCGTTCCACAGGCCAGAGGACTGGTCCTCAATGCTCCAAGGGCAATTCCACCCCATCACCCCAACCGAACCACCCGGACGGCTCCTGTCCCCTCCCTTGAAGGACACACACGTTCTTGATGTTCCCTCTCCCACTCCAGCTGCTCCTGTCCATCTGGTTTTGGGTTCCTTCCCACTTCCTTTTTATGTAAATTTTGGAGTTGACCAGGCTTCAGTCTTTGAACCACTTTTCTTTTTTCATCCATGGCCACTCCCTGGGGGATTTCTGGCATGTGAGTTGTAGAATGACTTAGTGTTGGGCCCCAAAGACTGAGAGACTGAGGACAAAGCCCTGTCACTGGTACGTTGGGTGACCTTGGACAAGTTACTTAGCGTCATCTATAAAATGCTGTGGATGGAACAGGGCCCAAGTCATGAGTGTATAGGAAGACTGCATTGGACAAGAATGAAAAGCATGTGTCATGTAGTAAATGCTGGTCTCATTATTAGCCTTTGGATAAATCAGAGACCATCCCCCCCCAAAGCATGTGACCTTGACATTCTCACTCACCAAGAAACATGGGGGCTTTGTCCGCTCCCCTCTGAACGGGGTGGCCTCCCCTTTCTGGGTCAACACCAGGGAGTCTCAACTCACTTGTTTGGTGTTTGCAGAAGAACATTCTGGTTGAGCTGGGGAAGTGGGCCTGTTCAACACCCCCATGAGTTCACGGTGGCCAGGGGACCGTCATCGGGAGAAAACCACCAGGAGTGTCAGCTTCTTCCTTAATTAGTGTCAGTTTACCCACAAAGCACAGCCCCAGGGACCTTTCAGGCCTGTGACCTTTCCAGCCAGGCAGACACGCCCCATTACCCTGAGGGCCTGCTTGCTGCGAAAGAGAATTGATCAGGGAATCGTGACTGTGGCCCGTGATACATGATGGGGTCCACGCTGGGCTGGCGTCTTTCCTGCCCAATTGTCTAGCCATTTAACCTCCTTTGGGGTCTCCGTTGATTCTCCTTTCAACGGTTCTGCAAGTGACCCTTGAGCGACACAGGGCTTAGGGGCACTGACCCTCCTCCGTTGAAAATCTGCATGTGACTCTCAGCCCCCTCAAAACTCAACTGTTGGCTGGAAGCCGACTGTCAATTAGCACCTATCTTCTCTGCGTGTGTATTATACATGTGTTCGTACAAAAAATAAGCTAGAGAATGTGAAACATTATCGAGAAGATAACAAAATATATTGATAGTATGTGTTCAGAAAATCCACAGGTCAGTGCACCCATGTTGTTCCAACCCATGTGGCTCTGGGGTCCCCTGAGGTTACCTCCACCCTTGTGTGTTGTGGCGACAGCACCAGAGGCAATAGAAGATGCCTCTAGTGACGGTCACGTAGGATGTTTAGTCCCTGTAGCGAGTGCCAGCGGTTGGCATGGTGACAGCGGAGGGAGCACTGCTGTGGCAGCACCAGCGATGGTGCTGGTCACCCTGGGGTCCACGCAGCTCACGTGCGGTCCTTTCTGACTAAAGCCCGTAGGAGCTCTGTGACGTGTGATCACTCAGACTTGCTTATTTTAAAAAACCGTGTATAAAATTCCACGCAGCCTGTAGTTGGAGAACCCCTGACCGAGACTGGAAGGGAGAAAAGGAACTAGAATCAGGGTGTCTGGCTCGTAGGAACCCTGATGGTGAACGGCGTGGGGGGCCGCCCGGAAGCACCCCGATGGCCTGAATAGCCTGCGTTGTTCTGTTTCCTGTTATTGGAAAGTGTCATGTCAGCCTTTGGGTCGGCTCGGCTGGGTGAAGGTTCACGGAGTGGCTCAGGGTTCGATTTTATTTCTATTTATTTTTCTCTTTGAGACTTTCTTTTAAAACAATGATGGAGGTAACGTGGTGAACGAAATGGTCTAGGATTCCGGTCTGCCGCTCCGTCACACAGCTGCAGGCTGTACTGTGTGCTCACGGCCCCACGTCAGGTCCCCTCCCATCCCATGGCCGCCCTCACCCTCTTCCCCTCCCACCCCCTCCCCGCGGCCTAATCCCTGCACATCTGCACCCACCCTCCTCTCCAGCTCTTCTCTGTGCCGACGAGTCTGTTCATACAACTTTCTCTGAGCTTATTTCACTTCGTGTAATACCTTCCCGGTCCGCTTATGCTGCTGCACGAGGTAGCATTTCCTTCTTTTCTAGAGCCACGTCGTGTTCCAGTGTGTAAACGTCCCACTGCGTTTTTATCCCCTCACCGACGGAGGGGCACCTGGAGGCTCCCAGCCCTCGGTGCCCTTGGTGATGGTGAACACGGGGGGCATGTGTTCTTTCCCACCCGGGTGGCCGGTTTCTGCGGAGAAATCCCCAGACGTGGAATTGCTGCGTCATAAGGCAGCTCCGTTGTCCATTTCTTGCGTTTGATTTTAATGTCAGTGTTGTGGATGCTTGTTGGGACATCGCCAATGGTTTTTCCAATCAAGGGACCTAGTATAAAAATGCCATTTTTATCGGACACATTTTCGCTCAGAGGTTATAGGTTCTGGGGACCCACGCAGCCTCCCCGCTTTGTGCCCCACAGAGCAGCTGCCCCGAGTACATGTCTCAGGGCGCTGGGGACGTGTGGTCTGGGCAGCGGCGCGGCCGCGCGCTCCCAGCATGTTAATTACATGTAACGCTTGATACGGTACGAACATACACACCGCCCACGACACCATGCTAAGCACTGGCATGTGCACAACCTTGTTCAAATCTCACTGCAGTTTCATGGAGAAGGCGGGACACGCGTGCGCGTTCACCCATTTCACAGATGAAGAAACTGAGTGCGGAGAACTCGGGTCCTCTGCCCCGGTCATTTGACTGCTAAAAGGTCAAGTCAGGGCCAGGATTTAACGTGGACCGTGACTCTGGATAATCCAGCGACCGGATACTCCATCCTCCTGTTAAAGGAGATTTAGGGAGAAATCATGACTGGATTTGCAGGGGAAAGACTGAGAGTCCTGCAGGTAAGTTGGCTTTTTGTATGTGGAAGGGGTGGTTAGAGAAGGTCAATGTGACTAAACACTTGAAGCCCCCCCACCAGCACCGGCAACACTGGGGTTCCCCTCCCCTGCCCACCTGCACCCCAACAAAGAAAGCAGGGAGGGAGCACACCTCCGAGGTGTTTCCTTGAGGTCATCGGATGGAGACGCCCAGGTGCTGGAACCACGGTTGCCCCTGGCTGGCGGGAAAACCGACCCTGGGGGACTTGGAGCGTCACCCTGTTGGGGAGAAGAAGGTGCCCCCAGTTCGTCTTTGGGGAAGTGAAACTGCCTTGCCCACCGCTCGCCCATGACCTCGCTCACTGGAAACTCTAGTCTGGGGTCGGGTTCCTCTTTCTCTCGCCCTTCCCCCAGAACGCCCTTGGATGAGATTTCTAGAATTTTCTAGGTGGCCCCAAACGTTCCTTTGACCTAGTTCCTCCTTGATGGGGACATGGGAGAGGGAAAGCAGGAGCAGCCCTTGGGGTACCCGCTGGTGGCCCTGGAGCATGTCCAGGAAACCTCAGTGCAAAGGACGGCAGGTGCCAGGGACAGTGCCACACACCAGCCCCAGAGGAAAGGTCGCCTGCGTGTCCCCGGACCAGCCTGTGGGTGCGGGGACACGCCTGGCTCTACGGCTTTGGCTGCCAAGATGCTGTTGCCCCGGATGACAGCCGACCGGAGCGGAGGTCGGGACAGCTTTAGGACAGGAGGGTGTTCAGGGATATGGGGGAGCCTGTGGGAACCCCCGAAGCTCACGAAGATCTCCGTGCCAGGAGCTCACTGCAGAAAGGAGGGTTGGTCGGAAGGCAGCCCGGGGCGGCAGGGGCTGCGCAGCCCAGCGGAGGACATGGGTAGGAGGGGTGAGCGGGTGTCGCAGACGGGCCCGGGGGGCCCGGGGTGACAGGGCCGCGGCCGGCGGGACGAGGGTCCTCTGACGAAGGGCCAGCCTCTCAGCTGGGCTCAGGGTCCCGCTGCAGGCGACCCAGGTGAGGTAACCGTGTTGCCGTTTAGAACGGAGGACATTGGCGTCACGGGCGTCCACTAGCCCTACCTGAAAGGTGTCTCATTGGAAAGCCTGACGCGGATCAACGTCACGCCCGAAAACGGTGCCCAGGCTGGAGCTGCCCGTGCCCGCTGGCCGCCCTGCGTGCCGGGGCCTCCCCATGCGGCGTGCGGACCACGGGAGCACATGGACCACTTCTCATCGGCTGCGTGTCGAAATCCTGCTTTGCACGCAGCGGGTGGCGTGAACTGGGTACACACGCATGTAATTCTTCTCTTTACTTCTTCCAGTGTGACAACGAGAACGCTCAGAACTGGGGACGCGGCTTCTGTTGTGTTTGGCTTGGAGGGTGCTGGTCTTGAGCCTCATTTTGCCTTTGATTTGGGGGAAGCCCGTTCATCCTTGGACCCCCTGATTCCCCAGCCGTAAGGTAACCGAGTTCCGAAGAAGACACGGTTGGACACGTGAAAAGCCAGGCAAGTCTCTTGGATGTAGAAAGTTTGGCTCTTGTGCCTGTTTTCACCGCCCTCCAGTCATGGGCGCCACCAAATCCACGTGTTTTCGTGAGAGCAGCTCCGAAGTCACAGACAGAAGTGACGACTGTGACAAAGCGTCTTACCGTCCTTTCGTGTATTTATGTTCGTTCTCTGTTTTAAGTGGGAGCATCCCAGTCGCAGCTCAGAGAGAAACCCTCCGAAAAGAGGGAATAGACTTTTCTGAATTTCCAGCCCGACTTTCAGCCACAAAAAGCAACTCAAGGGTTTCGCCCATAGTTGGAACAATAATAATTCAGTTACTTTTTTCTAGAGTTTCGCAGTCCTTTAAGAACAGGGTGGCAGCGCTCCCCCATATTCCTAGCTTGGGGTCGCTCCGTGTCAGGTCGCTGGGAGACGGGAGGAAGGCGGCAGCCGCCGGACAGCGGCGTCAACTGCTCAGAGGCTCCCAGGGCTGCTGCTGGTTAGAGGACCAGCGGCCCTCCCGTCCCCGCCACAGCCGACCGGAGTCACCCCACGGAGACGGTCACATTCCCAGCGGGTGACGGTGCCGGGGCCTTGCGGCTGCAGCGAGGGGCACAGCCCGGTGCGGAGACGCCCTGGGTGTGGTCGCCTGTGTGGTGGGCCGGAGGGCTTCCTGCCTCGCTCAGAAAAGGGAAGAGCCGTGGAGGGTGTGTGTGGGAGCCGGCCCGTGACACGCCCACGGGGGCCCTGCCACTCCTTCCTCCGGGCCGGGTGTCATGGACGTGAATGACCTGATTGGTGTCGCTCCGTGTTTCTGGGCTGCCCAGCTGTGTTTCATTTTCTCTCCATGACGATGAAAGCAACCTAGGGTCCACGAGGGGTGTTTGGAAAATAGAGAAGACAGGAAGACCAGAGAAAATTGGCCCAGGATGCTGTCACCGGCCGCGGCCACGGTCAGCTTCACAGGGCCGGGCGGTGAACGTCCCTCATGGCGCGGGGACCGGTGTCTCCCCGTTGCTGTTGAGCTCCGTGTCCCCACGGTGGCCTTGTGCTGTGGCACCTCCCTGGGCCGTCACCTCCCCCCAGGGGGCCGAAGGCATTTATTTCCTCCCTCTCCCCGCGCCAGCCTCCTGGGCGCCGCCCGGCCCGGGGCGGCCACACGCCGGCAGCCAGCCGGGAGCTCTGGCCTGATGGGCAGCACTTTGGCTTCAGAAAGTCAGGCTGCGACCGGCCTGATCGCAGTACATCTTTGTCCGCTTCCCGCAGGAAAACAAGTTCCCAGTCCTGACGAGAGCCGACGGACGGGGAGACACGGACACCTACAGCATTTTAGTGATTGAAATGCAGCGTGAAATGGGTGAGCAATGGACCCTACGTCCTGATAAGGCCAAGACAACATCGACTGATTTAATGTTGAAGAATTCTCCGTGGGACCGTGTGTCAGAGGCGTCTTGGCTCTATTCCATTAGGAAAACCCGAAGTCGCTGGGCTCCTTGTTATTCAGTCCCACGTGGCCACTGGCAGGAGTTCAACGTCTCTGTGGCCCCTCCATGTCCCGACCACCGAGCAGCAAAAATCGGGGAGCACGTGTCACGTGTGTGCCCCCGCCAGGGAGAGCGGTCACGTTCCTCGCCACTCTGGAAAAAATCCCACCCGCCTGTCCTATCGCAGAAACCACGCGCGAAAGAAAGAAACCGGGGCTTCCTACTGCGTGGGCCTCTCTCCCTTCCAGGCAAAACTGTTTGGGGACATTTCAGGGTTACGTCGCAAGCGTTTTCCTCCTGGGAAAGAGAAAGGCTGTTTGACTTCGTGGCTCTGGTTTGTCCGGTAGGAAGTGTCTAACGGCCCTGCAGTTCCAGCACATGGGGACCCAGGGACAAGCCCCGACTCCGCACCGCAGGGAACCCGCAGTTCTGTCAGGGGCCATGTCACCCCCAGGGAACAACTGTAACCCCGGCCCCCGCAGAGACGCAAGGATCCGGCAACACCTGGAGACGTGATTGATGTCCCACGGTGGAGGACGGGGATGCCCTTGGCCCCTGAAGGGTAAAGGCCAGGGGTCCCGCCGAGTGTCCCCGTGCCTGGGACAGACTCCACGGCCGTTGGCCAGCCAGCTGTCACTGTTGAGAAAACCTGTACCAGATGGAACCAAATCAGAAGGCGACCGGCCTCTGTTCTTGACCAGAGGAACTTCCTGGGTGGGGGGCCGCTCCAGGGAAGGTGGGGGGCAAGTCTGCGGAACTCTGATCTTCAGGTGACTGAAGCCTAAAGCCAGCACGGAAGCTGCAGCCCCTGAATGCCACGGGGGGGCAGCTGCAGCCCCCGAATGCCACGGGGGGCAGCTGCAGCCCCTGCCTGCCCTGCGCAGCCTTCCCCTAAGGAGCTGCCCAGGGGGGTCCTCGCTGCCTGCAGGGCCCCAAAGCCAACATCAGCATGACAATAGGTGGCCAGTGGGACAGGCCTGGATGAGAGGTACCCCGACACCCCCCCCCCATGAAGTCGCAGCCCTGGTGCACCCGGGAGAGGGGCAGGGACCAAAGCAAATATCCTGATTTGTTGACAATCACTTGGGATCCGTGGACGGCGATTTTGATCCCTGTGTGCGAGCTGGAGGCTTTCCCTGGACCGCAGACTCTCGTGACGATCCCTGGGCAGGTCCCCCGAGGCTTACGTAGGTGCTGGGGTTCAGCAGCCCTGCCCCAGCCCCACTCACGCAGCGTCCTGCCTCCTTTCTCTGGGGACCACGGTTTGCGAGTGGGTTCCAAGTGGCTTTCAACCAAGACTAGGAGAACATAACGCTCTTTCTGTCGTCATCTCCCGATTTAAAGACGTCCTAACGCTCCACCCCGCGGTTTCAGCGGAGGACATTTCACCCTCTCTGTCACGGGGACCATCTGAGAAGGGACCAGGGGTGTCGCTAAGCGCTGCCCAGCGCAGAACAGGCCGTCAGAGCTAAGAATTCATCGTCCAGCCCTGACACCCACCGTGCTGTAGACGAAGAAACCCTGGCCGCCCCCCGTGCCAGGAGCTCAGCGGAGCTCAGTGCTGGTCACCAACGGGCTGTGACTGTGGCAGGTCAACGGTCGATCTGCTTAACGAAGCTTAATAATAATAGTGACAGTCAGACAAGTTTGCTTCACACTTTCCGGGCCTTTCCAAGGTTATTCTGCTCCAGGTCTGGACTGTGACATGGGCTGACAGCTGTTTCCCAGCGATACCCACTTGTGCCCATCTTTGCCAGGACACTTCCCTGCCCGGATGGCAAGTTGGTTTGATGATAATAAAGTTAGGAGTAATGAACACACCCCTAGCGTGTCGACCTCAGGATACGTATAAAGAGGGAACCACGGACACTGGGAAGTGACCGTTACCGGGTGGCAGCCTGGATGTGGCAGGTTTCATGACAACACCAGCTCTCATGTTTCAGCCTCCTCGGGTCATGCTTATCGGGTGAAGTTGGAAGGTCTCGCCTGCTTCCACGTTACCCAGGCTTCCATCATTTCAGGACAGTTAGATGGAGGCTCCGAAGAACAGATTCTAATGTAGGAAGACGAGTGACTGTCACCAGTTGGGTGGATTTTCCTTTGACGTGTCTGACTGCTTTTTCACCCGGCAAGGAGAAGGATAGAAAAGAGAAAGATCCGAAAACGACTCAGGAGAAGACAGCCCGTAAATCATTTCGCGTCCACGTTGGAAAACTGCCTTCTGGGGCCAAACGCACAGCTTCAAGCCTTCAACGCGAAGCGTGGGCTGGTGGCCACATCCCTGCTGAGGGATGTCAGTGCTCCTTGTCACGGCAGCGTGACTGTGCTTACGTGACCCGGTGCTCAGAACATGCCCTTTAGGCCACATCATGCGTTTTTTTACGTGTAGGCGTTTGCATTTTCTTTTACACTTGGAAGTCCTCAAATAAACAGGGACCATTTTTCTCCTGCCAAAGTTAGCAAGTTCCCAAAGAATGGCCGTTTCGTGTATTCAGTGTATTGAACTGCAATGTATTGAACTACATCAATGAAGCCTCGTCGCTCACGGGAGATGTGCTTAGGAATCTTCAGGTAGAAGGGCAGCATTGGATGTGATGTCTGAAACCCGTGTGTCTGTCAAATCAGCCCATGTGCCGTGTCACGTGAAATACTAGACAGTCCTTGCTGAGCACGTGAAGAGCTACTTTTAATACTATTCAGTCATTTAACGGATGTGTTAGAAGGATGTTTGCTGAGCTGGAAGTGATGTTACGAACATAAAGTAATAAAGTGTGGGTCACAAAACCTTAGGAATGGCACAGGCCCATTTTTGTAGAACAATTTTTTTTTTTTAATGCATGTTTTCCTGGACGTAGAAAGGAATGGGCATGTATGGTCCAGTCTTTCTTGAAGTGCTGTTTTTAATACTGTTACGACTAATAGACTTTGTTGTTCAAGTCTTTTAAGGTGTGTTTGTTAAAGAGCAAAATCCGACCGATTAAATTTGAAGATCGAACTGGCTTTATTAAGTGATTCACGAATGAAGAACTAACCGAACCAGCAACTAGAAGGGCCCTGGGTGGACGTGGGGGAACGGACGGATTTTGTGGGAAGAATGGTGGGTAAAGGAACTATGGACCCCAGAAAAGAACAGATTATTCTTATTTCTTAAAAGTTGTATTCCAGTTTTTCTTTAATAAACCACAATAAAATGCAATGAAATCATGGTTTGGAATCGCAGGTAACGATGCTCTGACCTCCTCGGATCAGGATATTGTCCCACTTTCGTGGGCATTCCCTGGCTGATTCTAAGAAAGTCAATTTTGGGGTCTGGGGACCAGAGGGTAGACAGGGTGTCCTTCGCTGGGACGGAAACCCCACTAGTCACTGCCTCGCTGTCTGGACCCTCCGGGGCCCTCCCAGCAGGTTCTCCAATGGCTTTTGCTACGATTCTGAAAACCAGCTCGAAGCTGAGTCCCCAGCACAGCCGGGGAGGCCCGAGAGATGCCCGTGGCCTTGGCCTCTCCGACTTCTTCAGCCACCCTGGCCCCCCTCGGGGCCACTCCAGCTGCTCCAGCTGCCTCGTTCTCTTCCTCTGCTTCTGTGCATGTCCGGCTCCAGAAAGAAGTATTTTTAGACCAGGACAGCCACCCGACGAGGGGTTCTGTCATGCAACTTGCTTCTTTGCATGGGGAACGGGGCGGTTGCCCAGGACCCGTGTGACCTCTCCTGGTGTGGCCAGGAGACCCCAGGCTGGTTGACTAAGGCGCTGTGTCTGGGGGCGCATGAAGCGGGAACTAGGTCAGGGAGGAAAACATGGCTTTGGTGTTTGGGGCGTTAGCATGAGTGACTCCATTTTGGGCCTGTGGTTTTTCTCTTTACCACGTTTTTTTTTTTAATGAAATGAAACGAAGGAGAATAAAGAGTGACGTTCCAGCTGACCTCAGCGACCCCAGCAGTTCTCCTTCGAGTGCGTGGTGGGTACGAGAGAGTCAAGAATAACATAGGAACGGGCGAACTCGGAAATCAGGAACTTACATGCCTGAGCCGTGGACGCGAAGTAAGGAGGTGGGACGTGGGGAGGGAAGGAGGGTCCCGGGTGGAGGGGAGCAAAGGGAAAAGAAATTGGGACACCCGTAACAGCATCATCAGTAACTTCACCTAAGAAAGAAAAGCTTATGGCCTCTGGAGGCAGGTGGGTCATGCGCCGCGGTTGGGTGCGCGTCCACACAGGTTCCCAAGTCCTCGCTCCTGCTCATTCTTGTGCTTTCAGGGAAACCCGCGCCCCGCAAGGGAGACCCGTCAGCCTCGGGGTCCTTCGGGGGGCTTCCTTTTCATGCCGGAAGTTTGTGCTCTTTACAAAGCACCCGAATGCTCTTCCTGCACCCCTGCCGCCCCCCACGGGGCTGTGCTGGGTGGGCAGTGTGGCGATTCGTAGAATTCAGAGCCTTCCAGAACCAAGGCTGTCCAGGGAGGGTTGTCATCCTCTTCTGCCACATGAGCTAATGTGCGTGTAGTAATCTGAGCAACTTGCGCGCACAAGGTGATTGGTGCACTTTGGCCAAAATTCTTTTACCATGTGGAAGCAAGAAAGAAAGAAAGGAAGGAAGGAAGGAAGGAAGGAAGGAAGGAAGGGGGAAGGAAGGAAGGAAGGAAGGAAAGAGAGAGAGAAAGAAAGAAAGATAGAAAGGAAGGAAGGAAGGAAGGAAGAAGGAAGGAAGGAAGGAAGGAAGGAAGGAAAGAGAAAAGGAAGGAAGGAAGGAGGGAGGAAGGAAGGAAGGAAGGAAGGAAGAAAGAAAGAAAGCAAGAAAGAAATCACCTGGACGTTCCTGGCTTTTTCTCCTGCAGCGTGCCATTTTCCCAAACAAGCTATTTCCACGGCCCGGCCTGCTGCCCCGATGGTGCCATCGTGGTGACCGGTGTTCCGATGCGCGAAATGAATTACGTGGAAGCAAAGCGGCCATAAGAGGTTAAGATTTTCCGGAAGGTTTTCACCTGGATGTCACGAATGCAGGGCACTTGGATAACCACATTTTCTGTTACTCGGTAGGAATTTTTAAATTATATGTATACGTTTTTTTTTTTCCTAAGAAGTTGCCGTCGCTATTTCTGGGAAATGCCGGCTTTCTCACGAGAGTCTTGTCTCGAGAATGTCCCCGACTTCCCTGTGTCTTCCCTCTTTTCCTGCTCTGTCGCTTTCTCCTTTCCCAGCAGGGGACTGAGCTCTGGGAGCTGGGGACCCCCTCCATCAAGAGGACCCCAGAAAGACTGCGCCTCTGTCCATGTCATAAGAAACGTAAGACCTGGGAGTAGCTGCCCAGGGCCTTGAAGGCACCTGTGCCACCCAGGGGCCCTGACACCTACGTTTCTGAGCCCTTGAGCCCTACGTACGAACATGTGCCTTCGTTTCTTCCGGGGAGAGTGTCCTGACAGCCACAAATTGACAGGTGAGGGAACTGCTTGGTGGACACCACTCAGAAGGGATTCTTCTGGTTCCTCCCCGAGCGCCGCTGGCCGGGGAGAGGAACGAAGCTGGGCCAGCGGGAAAGCCGTGCGTGACTGTGGCTCACACCCTCTGCACGTGGACAACCCCCAGCCCCGTCCGTGAATGACACCGGGCGAGGTCCAGGCCCCGAGGAGGAAGGCAGGGGGTGTCAGCACCTTCCTCTTCAAGGCTCAGCGCCTGCCTTATTCTGCCCATTCCTGTGGCTAAGCCTGGAATCACCCACACGGACCACTTTGGAAGGGAGGCCACGTCTAGCCGCCGTGAACCTGTAACCACAGGGCTGTGGACATTGAAAGTGAAGGCTGCTTGGGATTCCTCTGGGAAACGTCCTGGGGACAAGTCTCCTGCAGGTGGTTCCGAGTTCACCCCACGTCACCGTTACAGGCACCTGCCGGAAGCCATCCGCGTGCGGCTCATGGATCAGCTATCCCGGGAAGTGCGTGACCGGCAAGGACAGTGCTCAGGTGGCCCGTAGGCTTCGCGGCTGTTGACACCCTCAAGGAGCGGAACGAGTTTCGCCGAAAATACGGTCGGTTGGTTTTTCTTAGGAGTGAGCCTGCCTATCTACAGCCTATGAAAAATCCTTTCCTCGGACGCAGAGGAAATGCAGAGTGGGAGGCAGTTGCGATTTAGAAGGTCAAATTCTTGACGGTGGAAACCACATGCTCCAATACTGCTCTGCGTGGGGACGGGAAAGGGTGTCAGCCCAGCCTACGGCCCTTGGGTTTTTCCTGAGAAAGTTCCCATCGGTCCTGCAGGGCGTGCACGCGGGACCCCGCGCTGGTCAGCCAGCTGGCGTACCTGCAAGTTGGTGTACCTGCCAGTTGGTGTACCTGCCAGTTGGTGTACCTGCCAGCTGGTGAATCTGCAAGTTGGTGTACCTGCCAGCTGGTGTACCTGCAAGCTGGCGTACCTGCCAGCTGGCGTACCTGCCAGCTGGCGTACCTGCCAGCTGGCGTACCTGCCAGCTGGCGTACCTGCCAGCTGGCGTACCTGCCAGCTGGCGTACCTGCCAGCTGATGTACCTGCCAGCTGGTGTACCTGCAAGTTGGTGTACCTGCCAGCTGGTGTACCTGCCAGCTGGCGTACCTGCCAGCTGGTGTACCTGCAAGTTGGTGTACCTGCCAGCTGGCGTACCTGCCAGCTGGCATACCTGCAAGTTGGTGTACCTGCCAGCTGGCATACCTGCCAGTTGGTGTACCTGCCAGCTGGCGTACCTGCCAGTTGGTGTACCTGCCAGCTGGTGTACCTGCCAGTTGGTGTACCTGCCAGCTGGCGTACCTGCCAGCTGGTGTACCTGCCAGCTGGTGTACCTGCCAGCTGGTGTACCTGCCAGTTGATGTACCTGCCAGCTGGTGTACCTGCAAGTTGATGTACCTGCCAGCTGGTGTACCTGCCAGTTGGTGTACCTGCCAGCTGGTGTACCTGCAAGTTGGTGTACCTGCCAGCTGGTGTACCTGCAAGTTGGTGTACCTGCCAGCTGGTGTACCTCTCCCCAGACAGGATGGGAGTCAGCATGTCCCTCACCTGCCGTGTCAGACCTTTGGGCTTTAAAGCCATAGAACCTGCATTAGAAATGCCACATGGGGCTGCCACGGACAGAGAAGGGCAAGTCGCCTGACCGTTCAGCCCCCAGAGACAGTCACCGTGTGGCTCCTGGAAGACACCTCCCCGGGCATACCTGTGCCTGTACACGCCTGTACACGCCTGTGCACACACACAGGCGAGGGGCCCGAGCAGGCTCAGTGGCAGGCAGGCCTTGTTCAAAGGGGAACCGAGGATTTCCTGTGTCTGTACCCCATGGGGCGAGTGGCGGAGCCTCCTTCACCCCAAGGGGGGTGCTCTCCACCTCTGGGCCCTGCTGCTCCCAGGAGCCCGCGCTGCGGGTCCGGAAGGCATTCCACAGCGACACCAAGGGCCCTCGCACGGTGAAGGGCACCCCCCGTCTGGTTTCGCGGGTTTCCAGCTCACGGCGCAGCCCGGCCCCTGGGTCCCCAGGGTCCACGGCTCCCCGAGGCGCAGGGCACAGGCCCTGCAGCTGCTGCCTGGGGCGGGGACACCGGCGGGGTGTGCACCCAGCCCAGCCCGCCCACAGCAGAGGCGGCCGGGCTGTGAAGTGCGACCTCAGGCCCTCCACGCGCTGCTGGCCTCTCCCAGGCCAGGCGCCCCTTCCGGCACGCTGAGGGGCACCCAGCTTTCCGGGGTGGCCACCGGGGGCCTTGCCGCTCCCTCTGGGGACTTGGTGCTACTGAGCACGCAGGACAGCGGTGCCCAGGGTGGGCATGACCTCAAAAAGCGGGACTTTAAAAAATGAGGTGCTGCTACGTTGTATATTCTTTTCATTGTTCTTTTAAATGCATTCATTTTACCCCCCCTCCCACCCCCCTTCCCCGGGAACCACCAGCTTGCTCTCTGCACCCGTGGGTCGTTTCCTGTTCAGTTTACTCACTGTTCATGCTCGCTGCTCTCTGAGGGGAGGTGGAAGCCAGGAAGTGACAGAGAGGAAGGAAAAGGAAGCGTTCATCAGCCACCAAACACCAGAAGTAGGAAGTGAGGGAGAGGAGGGAGCGCTGGCCTTCCCCCCTCACCTGCTGACCCACCGTGGGGTTCAGGTCACCCCCCAACCGTCCTGTGCAGCGTCTTTCGTATGGTTCACCCCTGGTTCCTGCCACCCGCTTCCTGGCTTTCTCTGTGCCCTTTGCCTTCATCATGGTGCCTCCTTCATCATGGTGCCTCTTTCATCATGGTGCCTCCTTCATCATGGTGCCTCCTTCATCATGGTGCCTCTTTCATCATAGTGCCTCCTTCATCATGGTGCCTCCTTCATCATGGTGCCTC
>PVIW01008689.1:0-58465 GCA_004026585.1 Noctilio leporinus | reverse complement strand
TTTTATTTTATCATTTCTGGAAAGAGGGGAAGGGAGAGAGACAGAGAGGGAGAGAGACATCAATGTATGGTTGCCTTTCACCTGCCTCCAGCCACAGATCTGACTGGAGACCTGGTTTGCAACCGTGTTATGTGCCCTGGCTGGGGAATCGAACCTGCGACCTTTGGGTTCGCAGGCCGGCGCCTTATCCACTGCGCTAAGAATATGCATACTTTTTAAGTGCACATGGAACATTTTCTAAGACCACATGTTAGGACACAAAACAAGTCTCAATAAATTTATGAAGATTGAAATTATATCAAGAATTTTCTCTGACTATAATACTATTAAACTGGAAATCACAAGAAGAACACTGAAAAAGCACACAAAGTTATGGAAGCTAAATAAAATGTTATTAAACAATGACTGGATCAGCAATAAGATCAAGGAAAACATCAAAAGCTACCTCAAAGCAAATGAAAATGAGAACTCAACAATTTAAAATCTGCAGGACACTGGGAAAGCAATTCAAAGAGAAAAATTTGTAGCATTATAAACATATCTCAAAAACAAAATAAACAAAAAAATAAAAATAAGCTCAAATAAATTATATAACTTCACACTTAAAGGGACTTAAAAAGGAACAACAAAGCCCAAAGTGAGTAGAATGAAGGAAATAGTAAAGATCAAAGCGGCAATAAAAGAAAAAGTCTAAAAACTTGTACAAAAGATCAATGAATTCTAGAGCCGTTTCTTTTAAAAGATAAACAAGACTGACCAAACCTTTAACCTTTAACCAGATTTATCAAGAACAAATAGAAAGAATCTAAATAAATAAAATCAGAAATGAAAGGATAAATAATAACTAACACCAAATAAATATAAATGGTTGTAAGAAAATATGAAGAACTATACACCAACAAACTGTAAAACCTGAACTAAATGGGTAAATTCCTAGAAACATAAAATTTTCCAAAAATAAATCAGGAAGAATTGGAGAATCTAAATAGTCAGATTAAACCTAATGAAATTGAGGGAATAATAAAACATCTCCCAGCGAACAAAATCCCTGGACAAGATGGCCAAATTTTGGTAAAGATTGGTTAAATTTTACTAAACTTTTTAAGATGAACTATTTCATAAAATCCAAGAGGGAGGAAAGGCTCCAAAACTCATTTTACAGGACCAGCATACCCTAATTCCAAAACCAGATAAAGACACTGCAAAAAAAGAATATATAGGCCAATATCTCTGATGAACATAGATGTTAAAATACTTAACAAAATATTAGCAAACCAAATATAACAATTCATCAAAAAGACCATACACCATGATCAAGTGGGATTTATTCTGGAAATGCAAGACTGGTACAACATTCACGAATCAATAAATGCATTTCATCACTTATATAAAATGAAAGATAAAAAACACATGATAATGTCAACGGGTGTAGAAAGAGCATTTGATAAAATCTATCATCCATTTATGATCAAAACCCTTAACAAAGTGGGAATAGAGAAAACATTCCTAAATATAACAAAGACCATGTATGACAAACCCATGAACAGCATCATACTCAAAAGGCAAAAACTGCAAACATTGCCATTAAGATCAGGAACAAGGCAGAGATGTTCGTTTTCACCTCACTTCTTCAACATAGTACTGGAAATCCTAGCCACAGCAGTCAGACAAGGAGAAGAAATAAAATGCATCTAAATTGGAAAGAATTATTTTCTTTAAAACACAGTTAGTTGTTGACAGTTACTATATAAAGAAGCACTATTTTAATATGAATTAACTAAAAAATATAAACACCCTGCAAGAATGGTAATCTTTTTTCAGATGAGGATGCTGAGACAGTGACAGTAATAACTGAAAAGGCCATACAGGTAACAAATGGCATAACGTGGATTCCAACTCAGACTACTATCTTCAGAGCCTTCCTCTTAATTACAATTCCACCACGCTGTTTACAGGTAAATTTATTTTAAAGAAAAATAAAAACATCAGAACATTAAATAATATATCTAAATTTATATAGTGGGTGTAGAACCTGAAACTTGCCTTCTAGTCTGAAGTAGATTAGTTTAAATACACTTTACCTTAATTTAAAAAATAGCTGTATGTTATAAATATCAACACTATCAATCAAGACTATTAAAAAGAAACCTACCAAAAAAGTCATCAATAATGAACAAATCTAGAGATAATCTTTTATTCTACAGTTGTTATATAAAATGAAAAAAATGTTCCACAAAACTACAAATTCATAAGTACAGGGATACTTATAAATATATTAAATTATGTAGCTTAGGCCAGCTCAGTTACTGCAATCAATTATTCATAGATCTATTTCTGTGATCATGCTTTAAGAAGTATAATACCAACATGACACAACAGACTCATGCCCCAGGAAAATGTGCAAATGTGATTTTGAAAAATGCAAATTAAGCTCCACAACCCATCCAGAAAGGAAACATGATTGTGTCTCATTTTGTAACATTTTTGCTGATTTTCCCTATAACATTAGATGATATTTAAGTAGCTGAGAATTGGCACTTGGGCTTCTGAGGAAGTGAAGATGTTAAAGTACAGAAGGTGACATTAAAAAGTAAGGTTCACAAATTTGCCTATCAGGTAAATACATGGCTCTGTGTGTGTGTGTGTGTAGAGAGAAAGATCATATATATATGTATATATATATGTATATATACATGTGTGAACATTTATAATAGTTTAGAAATAATTGCTTTGCCTCTTAATTTTAAAGACATAGATGCATTGAGTGTATACTTCAAGGTATTATGTCTTTATAATATATTCAATATATAGTAATATGAGGTTTGTCTTAAAAATATTGGTCCAATGTCAACATAATTAAAACAGTTTGCGTGACTGATACTTTGGGGACAGACCTTTATGTGTGCCAATATGTAGATATATAAAAACACATATAAATGTATAAAATATAAATTGTGAAGTAGTATATTGAGGATGCTTGAGAATGGAATGTTGGTGTTTCAGTATTTGAAATCATCCTGCTCTTGATATGAAACATACATGGCAGGAAAACATCAAGAAACATTTAAACAAAATGATCACATTCAATTTCTTGATTCTCACTATGCATTTTGATATCTTTTAGCATGTTCACCCAGCAAATCTATACATTTGAAAATACTGTGAAAAGTGAAAGATAAAAATACCACAATGTGGGGATTTATGGATGTTGGTATTCTTGGCAATTTTCCCACAGCAGTGTGTTGTTCAAAGTTAGTATAAACATTTGGGTCAAAAATGTGTGGTGTAATTAGTAACAAACATTTGTTGGAAACAAGCTTTGATGAGACTTCTATGTTACTTATTTACAATTCATTCTTATATCAAATTACATGTATTTCTGCAATGTATATTTTTGCAAACTCATACTTGATTTCTAGCTTCTATACAAAGCCAAAGGAACTGTTCATCGTGTCACAGGAATTGTTGACTTCTTTGCTCAGTAATTTGACTTAACTACAAGAAAATGCAATTAAAATATTATTCTACTCTGTTATTTTATGGCTATGAAATTTGAAATTATGATAACTAAATTCATAGAGGCCTTTATGATAATCATGCTTATCTATTTAGATATTCACTCTCTAATTTTAGATAGCCTTTCTAATTATCTAATAAATTACCCCATGACTACATAGATAACTGAGAATAGTATGCATGTATTATAAAATTTTAGTCTGCTATAATTAAAATACAATAATGTTATAAAATGAGAACTGAAGCTAATATAATTCTCTGTCCCAATGTTAATACTGGTATCATGCAAAAATGCCTTAGCTCATTCTCCAGGAAACATGTACTCCACAGAGATAAAACCGAAAAACTGAACTAATAAAACAGGCTACTTGTCAAGACTGATAGCTTGCTGATCAAGAAGTTTTTCTGCTGTGCTCACCAGTCCAAAGGCATTTCACTATGTATTGTTCCAAATCCTAATCAGTTGCCCATCTTGCAAGGCATGTTTTATTATCCTCCTTATTCACTCCTTTTGAGATACTACTAAGGCTTGGTCAGAGTGAGGTTCTCTCCCTCACTGGAGAAAGAACCTAACACATTTTGTTATACCAACCAATAGTCTTTTCTGTTGGTCTTTTTGGGAGCTCCAGTATACCCTTGACCCAATTTCAGCACCATGAACTTTTTCTACATTTACTTTATAAATCTCTCTTTTGATTTTCTTTTTGTTCGAACAACCTGAGGTAAATTCCAGAAATCACAAGCCTTTACTCCTTAATGGTTCATGGTATATTTTCTAAGAACCAGGACAGTTTCTAATGTAATCATAACACACATCAAATCAGGAAGTTTAGCATTATAAATTATTGTGATTGTATGTAAACTCTATATTATAAATCTGCTTGAATTAAGTTTAAATCTGTATCTATATTATAGACAATGTAACAGAGATCTGTTAAAATAGATGGGTCTGAATTGTTATCCTACTCATAAGTCAACAAGTTAGCCACCTGTTGTGTGAGTATGCACCTATATCTATCTACTGTCTATATAAGCATATACTAGATATCTCTATGGTATATGCATGTATATATGTATGGATGGATGTGGATGTACGTGCCCTGTGTGTGTAGAGTCCCTGTCTTGGAGTCATTGCCAAATCACAGTAAGAGCAACAACTTACTTCAGTTTTCCAAACCCCAACAATCTCAACATAGTAATGTGCTAGGGGACTGATTATAACAGCACATGCAATGAGATGCTTTCGAGGGGAATGACCCTAAAATTAGAAAAACTTTTCCTGCATTATCGCTTCCAGAGAGAGAGAGATGATTTATTTTTCTGGGATTGGTTTGAAAATGGAGAGGCCTGTATCTTTACTTCTGGTTAGCAAAAGCCTAACTAAGTTAGTTAAGCTATTTGCAAGGGAAAAACTAAATACATATGATAAAAATACAGAAAAAACTAAATACAGATGATATACATATATGTAGATATATAGATTAGATATAGATATATAGATATAAATATAGATAGATATCACATATCCTTCTAGATACTTACAAATAAGTGCCTTACCTTTGATAGAAATACATGAATAAAAGCAGTAAGGACTTCAGTGTTTTTATATCCAAAGGGATGAAGGAATTATAATGTTAGGAAAGAGTCTAAGAGCCTTATCTTGATAAGGCACTTTCCTAGAATACTATTGATTTTACTTAAATTGTGAAACCTTGTGGTTTGATAGAGTTTATGGAGGGGATACCTTCTTTCTCCCTGGGATAGCATCACCCTTGAATAAGAACTAACTAAAGGCTTAGCTTAAATTTAAGCACTAGGAATTATTAAACTACATTAAAATATATAGGTCTGAATAACAAATACAACATCAAATTATTTTAATCAAACTTTCTCAGTTTTCTAAACATTGCTATAAATAACAATAAATAATGTTGAAATATTAAAATTCATTTTAAAATATCTAAAGCATTAAAAATTAAGGCTTTAAATATAAATAACAAGTCTATCTAAACTATAACTTATTGAATAAATTCAGCATTGATTTCTCATAGCTATAAGATAATTCCCCTTAGTATGTAAATATGTCCTTTCATATAACCTTTCATATTTTTTCTAAAATATAATTGGGATTTTGTTTTTAGAATGCTGATTCAAAGAGTGTTTAAATAAAGTTATGATAGTCTTTTGGGAAATGAGAAAAAGATATAGGGGTGAGAGGTGATTGAATATAGAGTTTACATGAATAAATCAGTAAAAGAAAGATCTTTTTTAGAGGATTAGAAAACAGAGATTTGATCCCTTTGAAGTTTAAAAAAATTAAAAAAAAAAAAAAAAAAAAAAGGGAAAAGTAAAGCCTGGTGATTTAGAAACAAGCTGAACTTTTTCATGAACAGTGCTTTAGGTGGCCAGAGGCATGTCAGCTCAATGAAGTTGGTGATATAGACAGAAAAGTATCTATGGAAAGAAAAATGAGTAGAGGAGCACTAATAATAAAGTAGGAGAAGGTTGGGTAGGGATGGTGTGCGTGCGTGCGTGCGTGCGTGCGTGCGTGTGCGTGCGTGCAACTGTGTAGCTTATATGGTGTAGTTTCCTGGAACTATCATAACAAGTTACCACAAATTATGTCTTAAAACAGAAAAAATGTATTGTCTCTTAGTATCTAAGTCTAGAAGTACAGAATTAAGATGTCAGTAGGACTATGCTCTCTCTAAAACCTTTATGAGAGAATACTTCTTAGGCCCTTCATAAGTCCTGATGGTTTGCCTGAAATTCTCAGCATTCTTTGGTTGTAACTTTAGAATTTTGATCTATGCCCCAAGGGTTACATGCCATTCTCCCTTCATGTGCCTGTTTTTCTTCCTCTGTTTTTGAAAACACCTATAAGAACACCAGTCATTTTGGGTTAAGCACCCATCCTACTTCATGAACTTATCATAAATATTTATATCTTCAACAATGCTATTTCCAAATGACATCCCATTCTCAGTTTCTAGGGACTAGGGTTTTAACATATCTTTTTTGGAGACAAAACTAAACCTAAAACATGTGGGAAAGTAATTGATGAAGGGTCCCATCTTCAGTTGCCACTGTCAAAGCCTGCTCATGAGAAGGTCTTTATAGTTGTAAATTAGATATATGTATTCTGGAAAGTACATAGCAATTTTCATTTTGAAAATGAGCTAATTCTGATATTTTTGTCTCATAAAATATCCCAAAATACATTGACATAAAAATGTTCAATGCAGCATTGTATATGGTATTAAAAAATAACCTACAGCATGAAGTAAAATTATAAAATACATTGTAGTGTTGTTGATATGATGGAATAGTTTATAGTCACTGAAAGGACACTCAAATAAATGTTATTATCATAAACATAATTTCTTGTGGTTTATTGTTATGTGAAAAGAAAGATAAAAATTATATAGACACTACAATCCTGGAGTTCAAGCTTAAACTATGACTAGAAGGATAATTTTTCATACTTTAAATTTTTTAAATTTCCATTATAAAGTATAAGGTGTTAATAAATACATAAAACTGTTGATTAAAATTAATAGTTCCTTTATTTTGATTTAATCAGTGAATCCATTGATTAAACGTACTCACCTGGGGCTTCAATACATTAGATTAAAGCTGGAAGATTGCAGGTCTTTTTTTTCTTACACAATCATTTTGAAAAACTTAATAACTTACAAGTTGAAAGGCAACAGTAACAACACAGTGCTTTTGGACCTGAAGTTTTTGCTCCTTTTACCAAAACACAGCATTGAGAAATAGTTGATGTTCACAACATTTGTAGAATGTCTAAGATGAAGTAGCTATGGACAGTATATAATAAATGAATGTAAGAATATGCATGAGTATTTAAACAGAATTGGAATATGACAAGATTAACTTCTTTTGATTAAACCATGCTATAAAGAATAGAAAGGCTTAGGGAGAATGTCTTTAACTGTATATTATATTAGAAAATAACAAATTATACTCCTGACATTTAAGTATTTTAGAAGATTTTCCAGAATATTTTTGATCTCTTTTAAACTTTAAGACTAGATACAGATGATTTTTAAATAAATTAACACATTAACAATGGAATGTCAGGTCTTTTTTTTGAAATATGTAATAGACAAGTACAGTTATTCTTGAAATATGTAATAGACAAGTACAGTTATTCTATCTCCATGGGCTAATCCACTATAAAATGAGTATCATTTTTAGAAAATATGTAAATGGAGAACCATGATCAAAATTAATTATAAACATAAAGAAAATGTTTTGTTTGTGATATGGTAATTATTTCTTTAGAAGATATCTTCTGAAAGCTAAGAAATAGGCGAATTTCACATTCCCAAGTGTCAATGAACATCTTTAGCCAAAGTCCCAATTTGGTACCCAAATTTGGGTGACAAGTATTCTTATGTTTGTTTTTCCAAGGGATTCTTTTAAGCTAAAAAATGTAAGTAGATAAAAATGACTAAATAGCATGACTTTTTTTTCAAATTGAAAGAAATTTATTTATTTGTTTATTTTAATTTTATTGTTGTATTACATCCACCCCTCTGTCCCCTCCCCCACCCACTTACTCATCCACAAAGTCAATCCCACTTGTTGTCCATGTCCATGCTTCTTCCATGCTAGTTCCTTGACTAAACTCCCCTTCTTTGCCTCCTCTTACCCCCACGCCACTCCCCCCATCCCTCTGCCCAATGAAGATATATTCATTGTATTCATGTATCTTGTTCTATTTTGCTTTTCTGTTTGTTTTGTTCATTAGTACAATGAACAATGAATCTCCTAGATTAGTACAATGAATCTCCTGTAATGGGTGAGATCATATGGTATTTGTCTTTCACTGACTGGCTTATTTCACCAAGTATAATACTCTCCAGTTCCATCCATGTTGCAAAGGGTAGGAGATTCTTCTTTCTTTCTGCTGTGTAGTATTCCATTGTATAAATGTACCAAAGTTTTTTGATCCAATCATCCACTGCTGGGCACTTAGGCTGTTTCCAGCACTTGGCTATTGTAAATAGCACTGCTATGAACATAGGAGCACATAAGTTCTTATGAATTGGTGTTTCAGGATTCTTTGGGTATAGTCCAAGAAGTGGAATGGCTGGATCAAAAGGCAGTTCCATTTTCAGTTTTTTAAGGAAACTCCTACTGTTTCCCATAGTGGCTGCACCAGCCTGCATTCCCACCAACAGTGTACCAGGGTTCCCTTTGCCCCACATCCTTGCCAACCTTTGTTGTTTGTTGATTTGTTGATGATTGCCATTCTGACATTCTGTGAGGTGGTATCTTATTGTGGTTTATTTGCATCTCTCTGATGGCTAGTGTTGTTGAGCATTCTTTCATATGCCTTTGGGCCCTTTATATGTCTCCCTCAGTGAGTTGTCTGTTCAGGTCCTTTGCCAATTTTTTAATTGGACTGTCTGTCTCCCTGATGTTGACGAGCATAAGTTCTTTATATATTTTGGATATGAAACCCTTATCTGAGGTATCATTGGCAAATAGGTTTTCCCATACAGTTGGTTCCCCTTTAATTTTGCTGGTATTTTCTTTAGCTGAACAGAAAATTTCAGTTTGATATAGTCCCATTTGTTTATTTGTTCTTTTATTTCCTTTGCCCTTGGTGAAATATTAGTAAACATATTTCTGCATAGGATATCTAAAATTTTATGGCCTGTATTTTTCTCCAGGACCTTTATGGTGGCATTGTTTATGTTTAAGTCCTTTATTTATCTTGAGTTTATTCTGGTGTATGGTATAGTTGGTGGTCTAGTTTTATTTTTTTGCATGTTGCTGTCCAGTTCCCCCAACAACACTTGTTGTTGAAGAGACTGTTTTTACACCATTTTATGTTCCTTTCCCCTTTGTTGGTTATTAATTGACCATAGAGTCCTGGGTTTATTTCTGGTCTCTCCATTCTGTTCCATTGATCTATATGTCTATTCTTATGCAGTACCAGATTGTTTTGATTACAGTAGCCTTATAGCATAGTTTGATGTCCAGTATTGTGATTCCTCCTACCTTGTTCTTCTTTCTCAAGATTGCTGTGGCTATTTGTGGGCATTTTTGGCTCCATATATATATGTGAAGTATTTTTCTATATCTGTGAAGTATATCATTGGTATTTTAATTGGGATTGCATTGAATCTATAGATTGGTTTGGGTAGTATGAACATTTTCATGATGTTAATTCTTTCCCTTCATGAACATGGTATATGCTTCCACTTATTTGTATCTTCCTTAATTTCTTTCTTCAGTGTTCTCTAGTTTTCTGAGTATAGGTCTTTTACATCCTTGGTTCATTTTATTCCTAAGTACTTTGTTTTACTTGTTGCTATGGTAAATGGGATTGTTTTCTAGCTTCTACCTCTGATGTTTCATTATTGGTATACAAAAATGCTTTTGGTTTCTGGATATTGACTTTATATCCAGCTATTTTGCTATATTTGCTAATTAGGTCGAGTGAGTTTTTGGTGGAGTGTATTGGGTTTTGTATGTACACTTTCATATCATCTGCAAATAATGACAGTTTTATCTTTCCCTTTCCAATTTGGATATCTTTGATTCCTTTTTCTTCTCTGATAGCTATGGCTAGAACTTCCAAAATGATTTTGAACAGAAGTGGAGAGAGTGGATAGCCTTATCTTGTTCCTTATCTTAGGGGGAAAGCTTTTAGTTTTGCTGAGTATGATGCTAGCTTCAGGTTTCTCATATATGACCTTTATGATGTTGAGGTATGCTCCCTCTATTCCCATTTTGCTGAGGGTTTTTATCATAAATGGTTGCTGTACTTTGTCAAATGCTTTTTCAGCATCTATTGATATGATTATATAGTTTCTGTCTTTCATTTTGTTGATGTGGTGTATTACATTTATTGATTCACGAATGTTGTACCATCCTTGCATCCCTGGGATGAAACGCACTTGATCATGGTGTAGGATCTTTTGAATGTATTGCTGGAGATGGTTGGCCAACATTTTGTTGAGAATTTTAGCATCTATGTTCATCAGAGATATTGGCCTATAGTTTTTTCTTAGTTGTATCTTGACCTGGTTTTGTGATTAGAATAATATTGACCTCATAGAAAAAGTTTTGGAGTCTTCCTCTTGTTGGTTTTTTTGGAATAGGTTGAGAAGGATAGGAGTTAGTTCTTCTCTAAATGTTCTGTAGAAGTCAGCTGTGTAGCCTTCTGGTCCGGGGCTCTTGTGCTTTGGGAGATTTTGGATTACTTCTTCAATTTCACTAGTTGTTATTGGTCTATTCAGGATTTCTGCTTTTTCTGGATTCAGTTTTCGTAGATTATACATTTCCAGAAATTTGTCCATTTCACCCAAGTTGTCATATTCTTGTCATCTAGTTGTTTGTAGTCATTTCTTATAATCCTTTGTATTTCTGAAGTATCAGTTTTGATTTCCCCTTGGTCATTTCTGATTCTGTTTATTTGAGTCCTCTCTTTTTCTTGATGAGTCTGGATAAAGGCTTGTCAATTTTATTTACTTTTTCAAAGAACCAGCTCCTGGACTTATTGATTCTTCAAATTGTAGTTTTAGTTTGTAAGGTATTTAATTCTGTTCTGATCTTGATTATTTCCTTCTTTCTACTTGCTCTGGGCTTTGTTTGTTGTTGCTCTTCTAGTTCTTGCAGCTTTATGGTTAGGTTCTTTGTATAAGCTTCTTCTATTCTTTTTTAGGTAGGCCTGCATTACTATGAATTTCCCTCTGAAGACTGCCTTTGCTGTGTCCCAGAGGTTTTGGGCTGTTTTTCATTCATTGTCATTTGTTTCCAGAGACTTTTTGATTTCATTGTTTACCCATTTCTTACTTAAAAGCATGTTATTTATTCTCCATGAGTTAGAAGGTGTTTGATTTTTTCCCTTGAGGTTGATTTCTAGTTTCAATCCATTGTGATTTGAGAAGATACATGGTATGGTTTCAATTTTCCTATATTTGTGGAAGTTTGTATTGTGACCTACCATGTGGTCTATCTTAGAGACTGTTCCATGTGCATTTGAAAAGAATGTGTATTTTGCTTCTTTGGGGTGAAAGGTTCTGTATACATCAGTTAGGTCCATTTCCTCTAGAGTGTTGTTGAATGCCACAGTATCCTTGGTGTTTTGTTTTGTTTTGTTTTGTTTTTGGAAGATCTGTTTATTGTTGATAATGTGGCATTAAAATCCCCTACTATTAGTGTGTTGCTGTCTATATCCTTCTTGAAGTCCTCCATGATTTTCCTTATATATTTGGGAGCTCCTATTTTGAGTGCACATATGTTTATCAGAGTTGTATGTTTCTTTAAGTATTATGAAATGTCCTTCTTTGTCTCTTTTTATGGACTTTATCAAAAAATCTATTTGGTCTGAAATAAGTATTGCTACTCCAACCTTTTTTTCATGTCCATTTGCTTGATATATATTTTTCCATCCCTTCACTTTCAGCCTGTGTCAAACCTTTATTCTAAGATGGGTCTCTTGAAGACAGCATATATGTGGGTCATGTTTTCTTATCCATTTAGCTAACCTGTGTCTTTTGATAGGTGCATTTAATCCATTTACATTTAAGGTTATTATTGATTGATATTTATTGCCATTTTTCCCCCTTGTACCTGTGTTCCTCTCTGTCTCTCTCTGTTTCTTCACATTTTTAAAGCAGACCCTTTAGCATTTCTTGCAATGCTGGTTTGTTGGAGATGTATTCTTTTAATCTTTTGTCTGGGAAACTCCTTATATCTCTTTCCATTTTGAAGAGAGCTTTGCTGGGGAGAGTATTCTTGGTTGCAGGCCTTTTTTCCCCATTACTTGGAATATTTTTTGCCATTCCCTTCTGTCTTGTATTGTTTCTGTTGAATAGTCTTTTGATAACCTTATCAGAGCCCCCTTATATGTTATTTGCTATTTCTCTCTTGATGCTTTTAGGATTCTCTCTTTGTCTTTGAAATTTGCCATTTTACTTATAATGTGTCTTGGAGTGGATCTGTTTAGATTCATCCTCATTGGGACTCTCTGTGTTTCCTGAACTTGAGTGACATTTTTGCTCATCATGCTAAGGACATTTTCTATCATTACTTTTTTGAACGGGTGTTTTGTTCCTTGTTTCTCTTCCCCTTCTGGTATCCCTATGATACAGATATTATTGTGTTTCAGGTTGTCCTGCAGCTCTCTTAAAACCTCTTCATTCTTGTTCAGCTTTTTTTCATTCTGTTGCACTGTCTTGGAATACTTTTCTACATTGTCCTCCAGCTGGATCCCAGTCAGCTTACGGGGACAGATTGAGATGTAAATCAATGAATCTGTAATCAGGTGCCACTGGGCTAGGTGGCAAGATTCAATTGTAATCCAATGAATCTGTGTTCATCCACCAGGCTCAGGAGCTATTGGGCTAAACAAGGTTCAATCGTAATCCAATGAATCTGTGATCAGCCGCCAGGTCCGGGGGTCACAGGGTAGGACAAACCAACTCAATTGTGAACCAGTGAATCCACAATCAGCCACCTGGCTCACTTGCCACCATGTGGGGCTGACTGTCAGACCCAGCTGTAAGTCAGAGGCTTTGTTATCAGCCGCCAGGCCCAGGTGCTGCTAGGCAAGACATATCTCTTCAGGTGCCAACTATTACAACTATGCTCAGACAGGGCAAGGCAGGGGAGGTTTATTTAGATGTAAATCAAAGAATTGTGATCAGGTGTCAGGCTCAGGCAATGCTGAGTGAGAGCAGATTGCTCCCAGTGGGAGGAGCTGTGAGGACCCTCCTACGGAAAACGCTTGGTGCAGTTCCGCCAGAGGTGTGGGTGATGAGGCAGCTCTGGGATTTCCACAGCCACTTCCCCACTTCTCCAAGCCACCACTGCAAACTCTCCCCACGTGTCTCTAGTCCTCTCTGCCCTCCCTCCACTGGAGCCCAGGGTAGGTGGGTGCCAATGTATTGTCGCTGTGGTCACCCTAGTAGTTCTCTGTCTCCAGCGCTTTCTTAGGCCAGTAAACCCCACGGCTTTCCACCCTTCTCAGCTGGATGCTGCTCTGCTCTCTGTTGTGTTGCTGTAGATGGGATACCCAGCTGGAGGACCAGAAATTCCCCTTCTCAGGTAGGGCCCCCGGTTCCATCCCTTTGGCTGCTGCCTCCGGTGGGAGCCCAGCCAGCCCACCTGCTTTTCCGTGACTCCTACCAGTCACGTTGTGATGCTGCGTCCTCTTCTGTTCTGTATGTGGTTATAGGACTTCATTCCAGCTGACTTTTTACCCCCAAAAAAGTAATTCCAGATGCGACCTGGGAGGAGATAGGTGCAGATCCACTTACTCCTCTGCCATCTTGCCGGAACCTCTCTATTGTTTGTTTTCTTTGGACAAAACATTATTGTGACTCTTTATGGAGAGGGGAAAGACATAGACAGTAGCAGAAGGAACTCTACTTAAGGGAGTTCGGGTACTGCCATCAAGTAAAGTAAAAAATTATGACCTAGTTCTGGTATGAGAAGTTTATTTATAATGTAAGTTTAACTGCACTTTTACCTTTAGGAGACCATAGGGGAAAAAAAAAAAAGTACAGTTTTCTTAGGAAGCATCAGCAAATCATTAATGCTACTCCCTTATGTCGTTGAATGAATATGAAGCATAAAGAAAATTTATAATAAGCTAAAAGAATTTTAGAAAAGTATCTGGTATCATAGTTCACTCAGTTAAGTATGAAGAAATTATATCCATATAGCTGTTAATTTTAATAAGCCCTCAACTTTTTTATATATGGAAGTCTTTGGAATAGAAGATCAAACTAAATCCATCCCTGGCTAGGGTAGCTCAGTGGATTGAGTGCCAGCCTGTGAACCAAAGGGTTTCTGGTTTGATTCCTAGTCAGGGCACAAAGCTCGGTTCAGAGCCAGGTCCCTGGTTAGGGGTGCACAAGAGGCAACCACATTAATGTTTCTTTCTCCCACTCATTCTCCCTCCCCTCCTTTTTCTCTAAAAAATAAGTAAATAAAATATTAAAAAAAAAAAAAAAAAAAAGATCAACTGAAACACCAAAAATCATTTTTAGATTTGATGGCTTTTAAAATCCTATCTAGGAATCTTTACTTCCTGGCAACAATGTTAGACTAAGTACCTGCATTGATATTTTTCTTCCTTCACCATTTTCATTTTAAACAATGGAATATGATGACAAATTTTTAATGTAATATCTTCTAAAATATATTTGTGAGTAATATTAAAGTAATTCATACTCAATTAAGTAGGCTTTGAGGGCATATGCCTAACCTCATGAATTTGAGCAGAAGAGTTTTCAGATGTGTGGTTTGGAAGGATGAAAACAAAATCCAAACAAGCTTATACAAGCTTGAAAATTCAATAAATACCTTCTTAGAACAACAAATCCCAAATAAATTTTAAAAATCTTTCAGACCCCTGGCTGGTGGCACAGTGGATAGGCATGGGCCTGCAAACCCAGAGATAGCTGGTTTGATTCCCCAGTCAGGGCATATAACCAGGTTGCAAGCCAGGTCTCCAGCCAGGGCCTCAGCTGAGGCAGGTGAAAGCCAACCATACATTGGTTGTCTCTCTCCCCCTCTGCCTCTCTCCTTTTCTCTCTCTCTAAAAATAATAAATAAAATCTTTAAAGAAAAACTCTCAAAACAAAGATGCCTCTCCCACTGAGCTTATATTTTAATGGAGACTCATGCAATAAATAAAATAATACACAGTTATCTAGTGATGATGAGTGCTATGGAGGAAACAAAGCAGCAAGAGGGATAGGAAGTGCATTGAAGTTGACAGGCCTTATAGCTTGGTCAGAGAGAGCTGGCATAGAGGATGACATTAAAAAAAAAATTATCTGCATTAAAGGAATGCTGCACAAATATCCTGAAGACATGTGTTTCAGGCAAAGAGAACATCCTGTGGAAATGGAAAAATTTCCCTTGCACTTTGGAGATAAAGCAATGTGGCAACCATGGCTAGAGCAGAGTGGTTAATATGGTTAGTGGGAGGAGGTGAAATTAAAGGGGTAACAGAAGATAAGAGTGTGTGTGTAAGCCCTTTGTAGTAGGTTTACCATATATCCTGATTTATCAAAGCCAATCTTAGATTACATTTATTGGTCAGTGTAATTATGATTAGAGCCCCATTTATTTTAAAAAATACTGCCATTTGAATGTTAAGGTCACCTTCTTTTTAAGGCATTATGAGAAGTTTGGTTTTTCTTCTGAATCACATGTAAAGCCATCGAAGGAGTTGATTTGATAATCACTTGAGTTGTCTTATATTTTGATAAGTCCACTCTCATTACTTTTTAAAGAAGTGGAGTGAAATAAGGCAAAGGTGGACTTGTAAAAGCTATGGTGATTAAATAAGCTAATACCCATGAGAACTCAGATTAGATTGATCTGGGGAATGAATAAAAAAATCATCTAATTTTCAGATATATTTTTAAGATGAAATGAACAGAATTTAGTGATGTATCAGATGTGTGATTTGAAAGGAAACATGAGATCAAGATTTTGTCTGATAAAGAGAACAAGTAACATTGCCATTGACTGAGATTGGGAAGGAAGCAAAATTTTGGAGGAACAGTATTTGGAGAAGTGGGTAACTTTTATCTTGGACAAAATAAGTTTGCAATGACTACAGATAAGCTATTGAATATGTAATTAAAGAGTTCAAGGGAGAAGACCTGGCTAAAAACATAAATTGTGAGTTTTCATTCTCTGGTTAGTATTCAAAGCCATAAGAGTGTATGAAACTTCCAAACAGGTGAGAGTAGATAGAGGAAATAAATGGACCAAAAATCAAAATTTATCAGGTAGGAAGGAATTATTTGATGTTGCAAAAGAAAGTTAAAATAGGTATTTCTGGAACTGTATTCAATGTCAGATTTCACCCTTTTAGTAATCTGCAGTAATCTTCAGTTCAGTCTTACTTGAATATAATTATTTTCCAAACATGAATTGATATTCCTCTAGTCACCTTGATTTATTTAATAACTTAAGAGGTAGACAATTCCAGGTTTTATTTGTGTTTCCAGGCTATCCAACAATGCAGGAAAAATATCAATCCCTTAATACTCAAAGTTGAGTAAATATAGAGATGCAGGGGTAAAAATATGAGGTTAGGTATATACTATAGTCATTGAATTTTGAGAGTCACTAATTTTTGGATATATTAGTTTGGTTAGTGAAACTTTCATTCCTATTTTAATATGCATCTCAAATTATAGAATACATGTTGCGTGCAACAAATTGGCAACATTTTAGTGACATAAACAATATATCACAAAAGTGTTATATTTTTAAATAAATTTATTCTTATATGTAAATACATAAACATAGTCATTTTTTTTTTAATTGTTCAAAAAGTCTCCATTTGCTGCAACAATTTGACTTGGGAATCTTGAACATGCTTTAATTAACTTTTCTTTATCCATGGACATCATCATGTTTTCAATCTCAGCTTTAACAGCCTCTGTATTGGAATGAGGTTGTTGATTAACTTCTCTCTCACAAATGCTCCATACATAATAGTCTAAAGTATTTGCATCTGGTGAACTAGGTGGCCCAATTTACTTTGAGCAGGATTCAGGAACACTGACACTGATAATTTTTTGCACCATTTTTGTGTTATGTGCTGGTGCATCATCTTGTTGGAAGAGAAAACAGTGTCTATTTTCAACTTGCTTCATCCACGGTACAACTATTTCTCTCAAAATGTCAAGGTAAACATCAGCAGTCACCTTCAAGCCTTGTGGGAAAAAATACAGGGTCATGATATCTCCTTCATTGCTGACAACACCTAACACCATCACTGTAGCAGGAAATTTCATTTTCATGACAATTGGGACTTCATTAAGATTCTCACAGAGCCACCTGTTGTGTCTTCTGCTGAAAATTCTTTTCATTGGAGAAGAGAATCAGAGGGTTTTTCTTTGGGATTTTTCCATTTTGTTATCAGTTTCCTTGCTTTTTCAGTGCCTTTCCTTTGTCTGCTATGTCATAAACTGGCCTCTTCTAAGAACATATGATCTGTATCTGATATCTTCAGCAATAATCATGTGAACTATTGCATCCGACATCTGCAGTTCTTTTGCTATGGAGCACATTGACTTTCCTGCATCTTTATTGATGATCTCCTGGATTCTGTGTGTAATACCTAGACTGTGCAATCCTTGTGTACTTTATGCATTTTCCTTGTTGGTGTGGTGAAATCAGGATCAGCATCATACACCTTCACGTTGTCAACTGTATGTAAAAGGATGCTATTGAAGTCCATAATTTCCTTAGCAGTTTCTCCTGCACACAGTCCAGAAATTATGGTTGCTCTAACATCATATTCCTTAGACATGATGGTTGCTTTCAGGATTTAATACTTTCTCTCTGAAACAATGATGTTAAATCATAACTTTAGAAACATAGTTTTTCAAAATTAACAAGCACATGAAATAGGGAGGTGCAACATTATTGCCTCTTTATTCCATGCACCCTGTATAATGTTATTAGAAAAAATAAATCAACTTGTCCTTATGTTTTCTGTTGTAGTTTTCTACTGCAAATGTAGTCTATCTATAATTTTTAGATAAAACCCAAATATGCTATTTTTCCTAGAGATCTTTTTATCTTTCCCTACTTGACATTCAGTAATCTTCTGAATTTACTCTTCTGACCTTTTTCTTTCTCATAAAGAGGAACAACTATCAAATATTATTTCATTTATCAACTGCAACTTGACAGATATCAATTTAAAGAACATTAGAAATACAATACTAGCATCGTTTATTTAAACAAAGCAAAACAAACTAGGTGATCATATGAATGACAAGCAATACCCAAGATACCAAAACCAGTCTCTTTAGCTTTTCAAAGACATGAAATGATGGCATTCACAAGAGTGCATTATCTGATTAATTATGCTGAAGGCATTAGGTAAATTAGATCTAGTCAAATAAAGCCAGACATAGAGTCATCCAATTTAGCTATTAAAAGGTTGTTAAGTACATTTACCAATATCATCTTGTTTGAGGAGCCAGCTCTCCATTCAGATATTTTAAAGTACAGACATGTTTTCCATTCATCCCTCAAAATGACAGAAGAACCAATAATAGTCAAGAAAGCAGAAGCTCAGAAAGCAGAAGCCATTTACACAGAAATAACTTCTGAAAATAAGGAACCACAAAATGTGATTATGGGTTGCCTTTTCAGAAGTCTGGATAAGACAAGTTTCATCACATTGGTTTATTGATGCCAGTTTGCTGAGCTTTTTAATATTTTATCCATTCTAATGTTTATTTTATTATATTTTAACTGTAGTGTATTTTTAATATGAAATTCAAAAGGGGATATTTTATCAATTTAATTATTAATTATAAAGTTATAAGGAAGTAGTCTACAATAAAAGGATAAGGAATTCATAATAGGAAAAATTATAGAAGTCTGTGGATCTTATATAAAGCACAGTACAGTATTAGGAAAAAGGAAGACTTGAATAGGACAAGAGGCCAAAAATATAACTTCTGCAAGTCTAAGTATAAAGATATCAAAATATCTACTATCTGTAACATTTCCAAAGTCAAAACTTTTTTCTTTCTTTCTTTCTTTTTTTTTTTTTTTTTAAACATCAATTTGTAGTTGCCTCTCAAGTGCCCCAACTGGGGATCTGGCTTGCAGCCCAGACATGTGCCCTGACTGGGACTTGAACCTGTGACCCTCTGGTTTGCAGGCCGGCACTCAATTGACTGAGCCACTCCAGTCAGGACTTCAAAGCCATAACTTTAGAAACAAGCACTTGCTTTATTGGGCAAGAAAAGTAAGTCAAAGTTAACTAACTGCCCATTATTTGCATTGTTTATTACATAATATATTTTATTCATAATGTAATTAAAAAATATTTAAGTGGGCATTCTCTGTATTCCTATATGTCCTATTCTCTAATTTAGTGTCATAAACATAACACATAATGTTGTTAGCATAGCTAAGGTAATCAAAGAATAGCAACTGAATTAGCTAACCATTCTCATCTAGAAATGATTTGCTTTTGTTTTATTATTAGTTAAAATTTGAAATGACTGAAATATTTATACAGATTGGAGGTCATTAAAGGATGTCTTGGGTTGGGAGTATCTATGGCCATATTGGGGATTGCTAAGTCAAGTCGAAGGATCAATAAGGTCCTTTAACCTTAAACACTGTCAAAAAAAAAACATTGTAAAGAGGTAGAATTTGGATATGGGTGACTTATGAAGATCATAGCAATAAGTATATCAGACATTAGGCAGCATGACATTTGAATTTGTGAATGAGATACAGGTGGTATGTCTAAATGGAAAAAAAAAGAGAGAGAAAAAATACTGAGGGATATGGAAGAATTAAAGGCCTGTGCAAAATAATAAGTCAGTAATAAAAATATAGAAGGAATGAAAAATATATTTTACATTAGGAATATTGTTTTTCATCTTAGTTTCAGTTAAGATGCTTTGAGTCTAAATGTCCATTATGAAATATCACAGAACATCTAAACTGCTTTCTTTGACAGAGGCCTATCCAAAAAAGTATCCAGCCACATACTAGAAAAAGAAACATTAAAGAAGATACAAGAAACATTTTATATAAGACCTCACACAGTTCTCCCAGAGTCTCTTCCACTGTTCAAAACACTCTTCAAAATCCTTTGTTGAATTGGCCTTGTAGTATTTTCCTGAATCTTGTCAACAGTCTGAAATCTTCTCCCTTTTGAAGGTGATATTAGTTTTGGGAAAAGTCAGAAGTTGCAGGTACAAAACCTGGGCTGTAGATGGGGGCTGAGTCACCTGGGTGATTTGGTATTTCTCAAAAAATCTGCATAAGATGTTAATCATGAATAAGCACATTGTCATGATGAAGCTGCCAATGACCAATTGCCCATAGCTGCAGCTGTATTGTTGCATTGCTTATCTCAACCAATGAAGAACTTTGACGTAGTACTCTTAATTAATTTGTTGGCCTGGAGAGGTGTATTCATGATGAATAGCACCTTCTCAATAAAAATCAGTTAACATGGTCTCGATCTTACTGCAACTTCCATTGGCATGACATGGCCTTTGTTTTAAGGATCGTTGCTGTAGACCCACAATTCATCTCCAGTTATCACCTTCTTAAGGAAATTTGGTTCATTGGTAGTGGTTTGAATCAAGTCATTAGCAGCTGCAGCATGATGTTCCTTCTGCTCTGGTAGCAGAAGCCGCGAAACAAATTTTGCCACAAAACAGTTCTTGTCAGGATCCTGCATCAAAATATCGGGCACGGTAATTTTTGGAATTTCTGATCAGCTTCTAGTTCTTATACTGTCAGTCACAGATCTTTGATGATTGCAGCCTGTACACTTTCAATATTCTCAGGTTTTCTATGTGTTGCAGGCTTCCAGAATGTGGGTCACTTTCAACAGATTATTCACTATCTTTGAAGCATTTGTGCCACACTTTTAATTGTACTTCACTCATTGCATTGTCCCTGAAAGCAGCCTGAATCATCTGAATAGTTTCCAGGGAGAAATGTCCAAACTTAACTCAAAAGTTGGTGCAGATTTGTTGCGTTACTTGCTCAGTCATTTTGAATGCGATGGCCACACAGTACACATGCTCACTCAATGGCATCTACCATCCCAACTGACTAGTACAATGAAGTCATCATTGTTTACACGTGCACATTTCAATCCATTCTTCTTGGATGCCAGGTTACATTGATATTGTGCAAACCATTCTAATTATATTAAAAATGTTTGAATTTTTTCAGACATCATATATAAATATACATAGACAAGGGGGACCCCAAAATGGAATAGAAATTTATTTATAAAAAAAGTTGTTGTTACATGTTTAAACTTCAGTCACCTTCCAAGTACTCTTCATTTGATTGAATACATCTATTGAGACATTTTCCCCCCACTGCTCAAATCAGTATCTGAACTCATTGATTTTGAGGCTTTTTGGTGCTTCTGCAGATTTTGGTTTCACCTCTTCCACATCAGCAAAATGTTTCACTTTAAGGAGTATTTTCATCCAGGGAAACAAAACAAAACAAAACATTGCTCAGGGTAAGATCAGGTGAATAGGGAGGGTGGGGCACAAAGGTCATGCCATTTTTGGTCAAAAACTGCTGAACACTCAGCAATTCAGCAGTTTATGGGCAGGTATGCTCATAAATCTCCTATCATGAAATGGGAAAGCAGGTTTTAGGAGTATTCAAAAAAGTTGGCAAATAAACAAAAATGGAATTCTGATTAGTTGGGAAAGCGGAATTTCCAATATATAGATGCAGAGGTAAAGAAGGAAGTTTGACAAGCACAATCAAGAATACTTTCTAAATATATATTATTGGTAGTAGTATTTGAGGTTAGCATGATTAAAAAACTGTCATAAATGAGTATGGTAAAGAGGTCAAAGACTCATCAGGACAGAGATGTGCCGTGAAAGGTCACTAGCACATCCCTGCTTTTCCTTGCTGTCCCTGTAAGGTGCACTTTCCAAAGTGCTACAGCAGGGACACTAAACATTTAATATCATTGAAATGCATAAAACTATTTCTCATAATTTAATTTCATTTTCTCATACCTACAAACTTAATTTTTGTTCAGCTTTGTGATTGCTTCATTAGAAAATAAATCATTGACAGATGGAGACTTGAACATTAATTAATAAGAATTTCTCCATTGGGAAAATAGTATATTGGAAATACTAACTAAATGAGGATTCCTAATATCTAAAGAAACTAGTAACTATTTCACAACCACTGATGATTTCACACAGCAAAACAAGTAGAGTATGTGCTCAATTTGTCCGATGTAACCTGATGAAAGGAACCAAGAGAATGCAGCTTGTTCAAAAAGCTTAACTTTTACAGCCAATGTTTGTCAGGCCAACATAATGTTTCTCATGCACACTTGAAATAACATCACAACAACAATATCATTACAATGATAATTCCTATGAAAATTAATGACATGTGACTAGAGATGGGTCTGAAGGCAAAGTAAAATATAGATTGCAATCATTTTACAGGATGGAGAGAATGTGAAGTGAAAAGACATCAGTAATTTCAAAGATAATAACACATTATTTACCCTGTCATAATCCCTGCTTTTTCTAATTTAGAGTAATTGCTAACTAGTAATATTAAGCAATTTATAAGGCTGGAAAAATGTTTATTTAAACTACACAGAAAATTTTACATTTACAGTTAACAAATTTAATTGAACTCTATGTTAAAAGCTATTTATCACTTTTCAGTGTATTTAACTGAAAAAAGCTCTGAACAATTCCAACATGAAAGATATCATACCGATTTTAACCTCCTACTGCTTTCAGTGAGTCTACATTTTATTATATTCCAGTTTCTCATCCATTTTATATATCATGCACACATGTCTACAGAATATAGAGAATATTTCTAAGAAAAACCACAGTAGAGGAATCATTTCATTTCTCCCATTTTAATGGGCAGAAGAGATGGCAGTGCTCCAATCATATGTCAAAAGTTTTCCTACAAGCCAGGACCCAACGAGTGTACCACAGCTTATCATGGCCTCTGAAGGCAATTGCTTATGCCAACTTCTTATTACAATAGCAGCAAAGCTTCTGCCAGGGCTCATGATAAAAATTATTTTTCTTGTCACAGGCTTTCTGTCTTCTTCTGGCTTCTGATTAACTCTCACTTGGTTTTCCTCTGCCATGTACCTTTGTGTTCTCTGTAAGATAAAGTTGAGGCTGAACCTAATCACCTTTCTTGGCTACATGGCTACAGCTTTACCATAGGAAAGGAGATGGGGAGTACTCTGCTACTGTAGATTGACTCCATAAACTGTTATGTATACAAACCAAGTTACTTAAATTTTGAATACCTGCAACAAGTTCTTTGTTCATAATATGATTTTAACTCTGCATGATATATTTTATTTAGACAGTTATTTAAAATAGAATATACATAGGTGTTTTAACTTTATTTGTTATTCCATTGTGCCACAGGTATGGCTAAAATATTTAAACTTTAAGAAGATACTAATTTATTATTCATTTAATTTAAGGAACGATGCCCCATCAACCTTATTTCCATTCTGAAACTGGAAAGTGTTATGCTTAGTGAAATAAGCCAGTCAGTGAAAGACAAACACCATATGATCTCACCTATTACAGGACAATAATGAACAAAACAAACAAGCAAAATAGAACCAGATACATGAATACAATGAATAGAGGTTCAGTGGGCAGAGGGCAGGGGGAAGAGTGGAGGAGGAGGCAAAGAAGGGGAGCAGTTTAGTCAAGGAACTAGCATGGAAGAATCATGCAGAAGGATAACAAGTAGGACAGACTTTGTGGGGGAGTGGGTGGGTGGGAAAGGGGAGAGAGGGGAGGAAAAAGGGGATGGATGTAATACACCAACAATAAAATTAAATTAAAAAATAATTTAAAAAGACAAAACTAAAAAAATAAATGATAACTAAATAAAGAGTTTGTGGAAGAACAGCTTAAGACCACAGTTTGTTCCTGCCCATTCAATGGACTGTGCGTTGAGGGCTGCAGACCAGTCTTCAGTGGCAGGCTGAGCACTCCTGGCTTAGGTAGGAGACTGGTGAACAGGCAAGAGGGCACCTGCACCTTCAGACTAGCCTATGACCTTAGACTGAGCAGCTATGACCTCTGGAGCTGGAGCAGTTCATTTATGCTAAAATTCGTCCTAGGCCACAGCAGTTTTAACGGTGGCCTGTTCTTACTTTTCAATCTCTTCAGGGTCTCTGTAGAAGTACAGATTAAGCATGCCCTCCCATGGGTGTTCATAGTGGGTGGTAACACTGTGGAGAGCAGGATCAATAAAATAGCATTGGTTTAACGGTCAAGACAGCATAAAGTACATAAAACAAACTGGAGTCACTCATGTCAACCAAGAGGCTGCCATCAGCCATGACACTTTGGTTCAAGAGGGAAACTACCCTCTTGGGTAGTTTGATGTGGGTAGTAGATGTACCCACACTAGGTACATCTGGAAAGGAGTCACATCCAAGATATCTGCAAATGTGGTCAGAATAGCCATGTTTATAGAGCAGGAGCACCTATAGATAGGCTCCTGGGAAAATTACATATTTGGCAGCAGGGGTGCCAATATACTTATCAAAAAGACCCTGATGGGTGGAGAATATCATTCTCAAGAGTATAACTGAGGCAGGCTCCAGACTGCTGAGACAGCCAAGCTCCATACACCAGAGTGCTGCTCCATACCATGCGGATCTTTGGCATCAGCCACAGGAGCCTGTGCCCTGCTGGCCTGAGGATTTCTCCTGCCCTCCTACCCACCTGGCTCTAGAGAACCTTCTTTGCAAGATGCTGACAACTCCCTTGCCCACCATGCTGTCTCTCAGACTTACTGACTGAGACTCTAGGACTTAGGGTCGTTATTCCCCATTGATTGCTATGTATATGTGTTATAATTCTCGTAGATTGTTAGAATGTTAGTAGGATATTAATGTATGCTGATGTTCTACTTTGAGTGAACTTGAATTCAATCAAAGCTGATGAATAGCATAGTTACTGTGTGTGACTGTTGTCTATTTCTTGGTGCCAGACTGCTCAGCTGGCAGCTAGGCTGGCTGACGTATAGGAAAGACTGTATCACAAACCCATGCTCATGACAGCCGCACAGGCATAGAACTTTCCAGGCCAGTGTCCACCACATCAGATGCCCTGAGCAAGCCCCCTTGTTATCGCAAAGGCTGGAAATGTTCGCATAGGCTAGAAAAGGGTCAGTCACACTGAGCAGTGGTAGGCAGGTTAGCATAAGATGCCTCCATGAGAGGCAGGTGGTCAGCCCTGAGATCAGTAACCCCTGGAAGACTTGGCTCTTAGAAGGCTGCCTGTGTCTCCTTAGTGATGGTTTCAGAAGTAAAGCAACCAGCAATGGAGTGGCTCCAGGGGCAGCAGCAAACTGCAGCACAACTGGCTGATGGATATTCCTGGATGATATGACACTGACAGCAGCTGGGTTTTCAATGACGACAATGGCCAGCAGCAGCTTCTCCTGTTTACAATGTAGATGCCATCACATTTCCTTTTGTAGATGCACAGTTGTATTTGGACATCAAGATTGCTGCCACCTTAGTGGGTCCTGGTATAAGAATTTGAGGACATCCTCCTCCTCCATTTGCAGAACATAAAGGGCCCTGGACACCATGAAAGTTACGTGGGAATGAAGATCAATGCCATATGGTCTCCTCTGGGGGTAGTGTGGAAAATCTGGGAAGATATAATTTTATTTAGATACCATGAATAAATGCATAGTATAAAATTATCATGATTAAATATAGAATCCGTAGTAAAGATGTTTATCTTGGTGTTACCATTGATGATCTGTGTAACCTGTGCTATTTATATAATATCTCTAAGCTTTTCTTATGTGTAAATGAAAAGAAATTATCTGGTACAAATGATTTACAATTAAGATAACATACAATGTGCTTAGCATTCACATTGTAATGTGATATTATATCACAGTAAATGATTAGCCATGATTATTACTTTTATTATCATGATTAATCTTATAAGGTTTCCAGTTTTGTATATTTTTTCAGCAAATAGTTAGACTTCTTTTCTTTTACTAATTTAGAGTCCATGTCTCCCTGATACAATTTGACTATGATCTAATTCTATAATCAGCTTAATAAGTAGCATTCCTACCCAAATATAATCATAAAAATATAGATGTAATATTTCATATAATCAATTTAAAATAAAAATATTTTTGTTTTCAATGTCTATTGTTATAGATACTTGGATATTTTATCAATGAGACAACATATTTTATGTCTCAAATATATTTGAATAAGCATAATAATAGTTCACAAAAACTATACTAGACTTTCCATAACATTAGTATGATTAAATATATATTAAGTAAATCACTAGCTCAAGGATACAATGTAAGTTATGAAGACAGACTGACTAGCTCATCTAAGAGCCTAAAACATTGATTCTCAGAAATGTTCTAATACTTTTTTCTTCTTTCTGTTTGTGATGTGTCTATCTGAAGACTTCTGTAATTAACAAAATAATGTCACAAAAATTTGGATATCATAGACTAAATTATTTTTCAAAAGATAATTATAGTTTAAAGACTAAACTATTTTAATGTAAAAATCATAGAATCATATACCTATTCCTTGATATTCAAACTTGACCAACACAGTCAATGACTAGGGAAATCTAGTTCACACATTCAGCATCACTCCTGATTGGGGCTTTATTATGAGGTCTTATCATATTACAAGTCCTGAATGCATTCAGAAAGCTGCCCCTAAGTTTAACTTTTAATATATTCCCTAAATTATTCCTTATGTTGATTACTCCAGGATTTGTGAAATAAAATTTTAAACTAAAAGCAATGTTGAGTCCATAGTTAGAAGTGGAAATCTAATCTCTTCTTAGCCCTATTGTCTATCAAATTCTTCCATAGAAGATGGGGACCAGAAATTTGCAGTGTAAGTAATTAGTATATCAGCTATTGACCATGATCCTTTCCATTGATCATATGCAAGATGACCTGATAAAATAAAATCTTACATTATGAAGGAACAGTGAATAAGGTACCGGCCTACAAACCCAAAGGTCACAGGTTCAATTCCCAGCCAGGGCACATAACCAGGTTGCAAGCCAGGTCTCCAGCCAGGTTCCTAATAGCTGGAGGCAGGTGAAAGGCAACCTGCCTCTCTCCCTCTCTCTTTCCCTTCCCCTCTCTCTAAAAATAATAAAAAATTTTTAAAATATTACATAATGGAATGATTTATAAATGCTACCATTGTCTTTTAAGTCAAAAGAGATGGATTCTTGTCTCAGATTCTTTTGCTTAATCCTTTATTCATGTACTCAGTATTAATGAATGTTTCATTTGCATAATGAGTCCATGAATTCTCACTCCAAGAATAAGACAAATATTTGTTTGGGATATTACAGCCTAAAAAGTATAGCACCTAATAATTGTGTGGCTAAATATTATACAAGTTAGCTTCCTTCTTATAAATAAAGTTAATAATACTTCTTAAAAGTTAATACTTTGAATAATTAACATATTAAAATATCCAGTTAGATATAAAGTTCGATCCACATGAAAAATGTAATTTTTCTCAGATATTACTTATACAATGAAATTTTTATTGCTAAACATAAAATGCACTCTGATATAAAATCTCAAGCAAGAAAATATCAAGGAAGCAGTAGAAAATAATTTAAAATAGAATTAATTTTACTCTTCTCAAGTTCTTAAAATGATATCCTCTACTTTTTATATGTGTATATATCTGACATTCTGTTAGGCTTCTTTCTGCAATTCCTTTGAAGTTAGATTATATATTCCTTATTTGAAACTCTTATGCATCTGTTAAAATGAAACATAGTTGCCTTTGAGATTAATATATATATATATTTTTTTTTGAGAGAACAAACACAACACTAGACATTTTATTGCTGTTTTCTGTTCAGAGAAGTCCACAGCAGCCGCTGTCACACAAACTCATAATGTGCAACTATGAATTTTGTGATAGACATGGACAAAAGACAGAAATGTCAATAAGAAGGTCCATTTCAAATTCACTGAGTCTATGTTATATAAGGAGACAGCAGGAACTGTAACATGAATAAGTGGATCATTAAATAGGGATTTCAGTCTAGCCTGTCACTGATCCATCAACAGGTTAAAATCTCTCTGCTTCCATCAGTTATCTTTATATATTCCCTTTAATAATAAAAAGTACAAAACACATGGAAAAGAAAACTGTTACAAAGCAGACTGATGGCATCCACAAATTCTACAACCAAATAATGAAATTTGTTTAAACAAAAAAAGTCTGCATTACATGAAAAATATGACATTTGTCATCTGGCAAACTCAAATTTCAGAGTTAGCATCTTTCCACATTATTTTAAAATAAACTAATAGTTATAACATTGAAGATGAAAAACAAAAATTATTTTTTTCTTTTCATTCCCATCAAAGTTGGGTTATATAGTAAGCTATAAAAAATATTTGTTTTATTCATGGTTCCAAGTTTGTTTGCTTTTATTGATATTAATGGATTTAGGGAAGATTTCCTCTATTATATGCATTCTAGTGAAATCCAAGGACAAAATAGTATTTGAATTGTGACTGTTATGCTTCCTCTGTATTGCATTGGAAAGACAGCCATTCCTTAACAGTCACCTTATACTGGCTTTTGCCTCTGGGCATATTCTTACATGACAGGCTAGAAAAGCTAATCTTCTCTCTATGGCCCACCTGACTATCTGAATGCATCCAATTAAGCAACAGAAAGCAGAGAGCAATTATTCTTAATAATCCATTTCCTTAAATTAATATCCTAATAATTTGGTAAAATTTAAATGCAGCATGTATGTGTTTGCATGATCCATAGCTAGCAGTTGCCAAAATATGGGATGGTAAGAAGTGTTAAGTTAAATAAGGAAGGATGCTCTGGTAAAAGAAGTTGGGGAAAATACTGGAATTATTGGAAATAGGTTAAAACACTTAAAATAGTTGAGAGGGGTGGATGGTCTGGAATTATCCTACTAGAATTTTGGAACCATGTTTTAAGTTAGTGAATTTATAAAAGATTCCTCTACTTTGCTGTGTTCACTTGTAAGATTGGCCAGTTGCTTTTTTTATGAGAATGCTATCAGAATTACATAAGTTAATGTTTATGTAGCACCTTAAACACTACCTGACGAATGGTACATTGTCAACAATTGTTAGCTCACTTTATGGCATAAACCATTATAAACTAAAAACTTTAAGTGAGTTATTTTCATGGCTTTATTACTCTGAGACAATATTCATAAGGAAGCAATGATCCTCATGACAAATGATTATAGAGGATACATTATTTGGACATGTTGGCCTTAAGAAATTTGATGATCATTCCATTCAAAAATCTAATTTAAATATTGGATCATGCCTTATAAAAATAAAAATGTAAAAGTTTGCCAAAATGTTAATAAGAAAATCTTTCTAACTTGTTTTAGCAACTAATTTTCAGACAGAGCATACAATTAAAAATTGATAATCGTAATATGAAAATTAAAAACTTCTGCCCTAAAAAAGTACTTTATTGTTACAAATTTTAATTAGTTAAGCCATCAATTTGGAGATAACAGAGACACACATATACAACAAAGGGCTTTTATCTAGCACGTAAAAAGAATCCTTACATTCCTACATCTCCATAATAAAAAACAATAACACGTGTTGCCCAAGATGCAATGTTACTAGAATCCTCATGAATTTTCATAAGAGTGTAAAATGGCACAATCACTTTGAGGGAGAATATGGCAGTTTCTTAAAAAGTTAGATTGCAATTGCTCTGTGACCCAGCAATTCCATTCCTGGGCAATATCAAACAGAAATGAGAACTTACGTCCATTGCTAAGATGACTTTTGCATAAATATTTATAGTAGCTTTATTTTTAATATCACTCAAACTGAAAAAAATATGAAAACTGTTTACCCCTGTATTTTCAAAAATTAATCAGATAGCAGTATGAAGAAATGAACTAGTACATTCAAGAATATAAAGGTATTTTAAAACATACTTAATGAATATAGATATATAGGAATGTATAGAAACAGAGTTATTGTTTTGTTTCATTTTGCTTGAAGGAAGTAAATCACAAACAAAACTTTTGATTTTTCATCTGCTAGATTTCAAAATTTAAAGAAACAGAGAAATTGGTTTTTCCAGAGGATCAACAATAGTAATGTTTTTATTAATGGCTATGATAGAACAAGGTCAAAGTCACCTAAAGCTATATTACTGTGAAAGACAAACATCTTTATGAAGGTCATTCTTAAGAAAATTTAACCAAAATAGTCAAGGTCTATTGCAGAAAATTAAATCACAATAGTCATTTAAACAAATAGAACTTATTATTTAGGAAAAAGTTAAAACTCGTATTACCTATAAAAATGGAGAGTGTGGTAGATATATCATAGAGATGGTGACCTCATAAAGCAGCCATCATCCTTAGAACTGGGAGGACAAAAGAAGAATAAGATTTTGAAGCAGGAGTCCCACAGGGGTGGGACCTAGAACTCTGATGAATGGGTCTCTCCAGGCTTGACTAATTAGAAGAAACAAAACAACAACAACAACAAAAACAATTGGAACACATGTATGGCTTTCAGAGGAGGCCGCACTGCTTGGTTGACGCTGATAACTCAAGGGGGCACAATGAAGCTGGTTCCAGTAGTCTGGAAAAATAAAACTTGGAAATGAATCCAACTGCTCTTACTTGAACAGTACAACCACTTTCAGGGCTTATTTGAAGGTTTCAGGAAGAGGAAACAAACAGAAAGGAACATTTCTCCTCAAGCCTAGTAATCTTTCCCCTCACCTGCCAACTGGCGGAATACAGCAGGGACCCAGCCAGCAAAGGAGAAATGTGGTTTGCTAAATTCCTGAGCTACCATTGCAAAACTCTTATAGAAGTGCAGCTCTGACAGCTTAGAAACCTGGCACACATGGATTTTTATAAAATCCCTCATTCCCAAAATAATAAAAATATATAAGAACCCTTTCCTGATGATTATACTTTAATTTTTAGAAGGATAAGATGATTGTTTAGAAAATAAGTTTTTTAGATCTCTGTTCTACCTTAATTTAAAAATATTTTCAGACTCTTTTTCTGATACTCAGAAAGAGATAGGTTTTTCTGCCTTCTACATGCAGAACAGATAATGATTTTAAATCGACAATAAATGTTAAAAGAATATTTTTTTTTCCCTTATGTCCTGAGTTTCAACTTGGTTCTAGCCCAAGTGCCTAGTTCAAAACCATTTTCACTGTCTGAGATAATTTATTTCAAAAAGAAAAATCAGCCCTGGTTGGTGGCACAGTGGATAAGGCACCAGCCTACAAACCCAAAGTTCACTGGTTCGATTCCCCAGCCAGGGTACATTACCTGGTTACAAGCCAGGTCTCCAGCCAGGTCTGTGGCTGGAGGCAGGTGAAAGGCAACCATACATTGATGTCTCTCTCTCTTTGCCTCTCTCCCTTCCTATCTCTCTCAAAATAATGAATAAATTTTTTTAAATTTAAAAAACAAAGATAAAGCATGAACACAACATGAAAATATGAGTCAAGACATATTGCATTGTATTATAGTAATTTTTGAGTCATAGGAGCCATTTTCTACAAAAAAAAAAAAAAAAAGTATATACCAGAATTACTTTCTTTCCATTATGAATCTTATTATGTACATTTGAGTCATTTCCCTCCTCTATACAGAAAGGCAAGTCTTACATAGTATATAATCTCTAGTATCAACTCATTTCTTTTAATTTATTTTTATTCACATTATTACAGATATGCCCATTTAAAGCATAATGCCCTGTAAGTAGTGGGAATGATGAGGTAATCATCAGTCACCTTTATACTAATTGATTTGTTGGGGGAGAAGGGAAGGAGAGAGAAACATCAATCTGTTGTTCCATTTATTTATGCATGTATTGGTTGGTTCTCATATGTGTCCTGGCCAGGTACGTAATCCATATCCTTCATATAGCCAGGCAGTGCTTTAACCAACTGAGCCACCCAGCACCTGGCCAGGGTGTCAGTCACCTTTGAATAAGCCCCTTTCTACATGTGATTTACAATAAGTTCCACTTTGTGAAACATACCCGTGCCAACCCATTATTCAAGAATTTATATTCAAAAATTAAATTAAGTCTTATCATTGATACTCTTTGCTGATATTGTTGTCATGTAAAGATCCAAGAAGCAAGCTTTAGGGACAAATAAAAAATTAATGTGAAAAAAACCGTGGGTGTATATGTGTACATGCACACATTTAGCTCTAAGAGCACTGCTTCTCTTAAATGACTAAAAGATGTTCTTCCACTAAAAAGAAGCAATGAATTAGATATGGAACTGACACATTTGAGAATCATCTCAAAGAAAATATATTTTTATTTTACACACATGCAGAAAGTTCCTTAAAGTTAGCTATAGGTTTAATCAGAAATAGAGGTGGTTAAATAATGGAAAATAAGAGAAGGAAAAAAGTTAACAAGGAAGCATTTCATGTTTAAAGTAAAATACTTTTCTGAAATTTGTGAGATATCATTTGTTTCTATATCCATTTTATCACACTTGCATTAAAATCACCTTATTACGAAAGTCATCAAGTATAATTCTAGTAGTAAAAGAAGATTCACTTGTGCTGTTTAATACATTATCAAGATGTATTAAACAAGATGTTAGTTGCACTAAAACTGATCAATTCTGTCTTCCAGAAGTTGTTGTATTGTGATGTATAAGACATTGTACGAGGAATAAGGCTGTGACTATGTGACTCAGTGGACTGAGCACCAGCTTGAGAACCAAAGTGTCACAGTTCAATTCCCAGCCAGGACACGTACCTGGGTGGCAGGTCAGGTCCCCACAACTCAACTCAGGGGCGTGCAAGAGGCAACCATGTTTCTCTACCTCTGTTCCTCCCTTACCTTCTCTTTTAAAATAAATAACATGTTCTTTTCTTTTAAATATATGGGAATAAAAATAAAATACAGTACTTTTTTTTTTTCCTTAGGAAAGACATGCAATTAATAATCTGCATATTTTGCTTATAGTTATGAATCATATTTCTATTTCTTAAGCTCTGCTATGGATTCATTGACGTTTATGTTATTACTGTGATTATCCAATACACTTATGCATATTTTATGTGTCTGTGTAACACAGTCATAATAAAAATTTTAAATTATTTTGTAGATGTATTTACTTGGAAATTAAGTGTCAGTCTTCAGAAATGAAGTGACATTCATCACATGAAATGAAAGTAAAGCACTGCTGCATGATTTAGGCAAGTTTTATACCAACATCCCCAAACTAATAGAATTGCAGACACAAAATTTAATTTTAAGGTTAAGTGTTTAGAATTAACTGTCAATTTTAGTCATGCAGGATGGTGGATTCTGAGGAATGGCACCATTGAAGGAAGCTTACAAAACTGTCATAGAAACATTGCAACAAGACGAGAGTCCTCACCATTGGCTCATAATGCGGAACTGAGGTATGGCATTAGGTAATGGATCTTGGTAAAATATTGCCAGGTTTCTTTCCTGTCACCTTTTGGGAAAGCACTTTAATTTCAAAACAGGACTCCAATGCTATATATCCTTGTTATTCCAAAGAAACCACTTTGCCAATTTGACTCAAGTCATATCTATGCTGCTTGTTTTTCCTAAGACTATTCTTCTTTTCCTGGGTAACACACAGTTAGCAGCAAGCTGAGCAGATACTGTCCCCCAACTAGTACATGATTCTCTTCTTCTAAAAAGACATGGCCCCATATATGTACCTGCCATTGCTAATTAGCTCCTGTGCTGTGTAAACAAGAGATTGTGTTGCTGCTCTCTTCAAATATAGACTTTTAAGAGATTTCCATATAAACATGTATTTTTCTAAATATTGTTGATAATTGAAATAAGCTCTAGTTCATTCTTCTCTGATATTCTCATTTAAATCCAGCCCAAAACTATTTCTTTTCAATGGCGTTTCAGATGAATTTTAATTGTATCATTATATTTCTATATATATTTTTTCATTTTAACTATTTGTCCTGGGCATAAGTATATTAAATTTTTTTTCAAATTTTCAGATTAACATATTTTATCATGATTTTTATTGGAATAAATAGAAAACATTGGACTAGAAATGAATTCAAAATTAACTCATATCTTTTCCCATATGCTTTTTAATGTCCTATAATTCTTTTTTTTTCTTTTTAAAATATGTTATTTATTATTTTTAAAGAGAGGGAAAGGGAGAGAGACAAAGAGGGAGAGAAGCATCAATGTATGGTTGCCTTTCACCTGCCTCCAGCTACAGACCTGGCTGGAGACCTGACTTGCAACCTGGTTTTGTGCCTTGGCTGGGGATTCGAACCAGCGACCTTTGGGTTCACAGGCTGGTGTCTTCTATAATTATTAAGTTGTAAATTCTATCTCCTACAAAGTCTGGAAATTGAAGTTCAGGGATTTCATCCAATATTCCCCTAGTTGAGAAGCTTATTAGGATACCTAATAGAATCCACAACTGATCACTGTTTCTTCTTGGACAAATAAAAGCAAGCTTCCACTCCCAAAAATTTAAATAAAATATAAAACTTAGATTCACCTTAAAACTAATAGAAAGAGAAAGAATACAGGTGTATGCATTATTTATTCTCATCATGTGAACTACATTGCCACTTACCCAGAGCCTGTGAAAATAACACAAATCGTTGAAGTTTAGATTTAAAAGGAATCTTACTCTTTTTTTAGGAAAAGATCCCAGAGGGGAAGCCCTGGCTGATGGCACAGTGGATAAGGCACCAGCCTGCAAACCCAAAGGTTGATGGTTCGATTCCCAAGCAAGCAAGACACATAACCAGGTCTCCAGTTGCATGCCAGGTCTCCAGTCAGGTTCATAGCTGGAGGCAGGTGAAGGTAACCATACACTGATGTGTCACTTTCCCTCTCTGCTTCTCTCCCCTCCCCTCTCTCTAAAAGTAATAAATAAACTTTTAAAAAAAAATCTCAGAAAGGAAACAATGGTTTTTCATGGTCGTACATTACGTAACAGAAGCAATTCAATATAACCTACATTTTATGAAATTGATCATTTTTACTTTGTGTTTGTTGTTAATAATTGATTTTTAAAAGTCTCTCAAACTCCTTATATTGATGTTTTTCTGGCAGTTTGCTCAAAGACTGGTTTTAGATATAAACCCTAATCAGTGCTAAGTTTGAGATAATACAACATATTTAAATGTGTTGTTTGCTTACATATGTTGTTGCAGATAAATGACATTATCAGTGTTTCTGAGTCATCAACAGATGGGGATGCCGAATAGTTTTCCTGGTAGTGGGATTTTAAATGTGTTTTTGCTGTTGGTACTCATGTTAATAATAACCACTTTCTTTAGTTCTAGACTTTGACTCCTTTGAAAATTTATACTTTCCCTGTGAACCCAAAAGTCTCTGGTTCAATTCCCAGCCAGGGCACATAACCAGGTTGCGAGCCAGGTCTCCAGCCAGATCTGTAGCTAGATAGAGGCAGGTGAGAGGCAGCCATACATTGATGCCTCTCTCCCTTTCTTCCTCCCTCTCTGCTCTTCTCTCTAACAATAATGAATAAAATCTTACCAAAAAAAGATTATCTTTGAAAGATTATCCTTGCAAAAGCACAATGTTAATGAAATAATACTGATAGCATTACAGCTTAGAGCTATAAATAGGTTTCTTTCTTAGGCATGAGTTTTCATGGCTGCAGAATTCAGAAAGACTTTGGTCTTTAAGTAAGTAGTGGAAAAATAGAATTTGTCTCTTTGTACCCAGTAGAGTTTAATATTTGACATGAATTAATTCCTTTACAGGTTTTTGTTTTGTTTTGGCAATAGACATCAGAGGGAGTAACTTGGTAACTCAAGTTCAGGACCCTGAAGTGACTTAAATCTTACCACATTCCTCTCAAATTCTATTTGCAAGATACAGTTTCACACTGTCAGGTGGCAATGCAGCAGGGATCACAAACTGCATCGTATTCTTTAAAATTTGTGTGTATTGCTTATGAGGTGTTTTGTGATAATTGTCCAAAGTCATGGCAAGCACTTCTAACAGCTAATTGGCCTTGAAATACTTTGGCTAATTTAATGCAACCTATACAAGTGAATCATCAGTCTATATTTTTTCAGGGAGGCAGTCTGTCTCCTTAGGGTTGCTTAAATTATTTGATCACCCCTCTGCAAGGAAATATTAGACCATATGCTGCCTAAAGGACCTTTCAGTTCTGGAACTCACTTCTCATCCAAAGCAGTGCACTCAACTACCTAATAATTGGTAAGAAAACTAAATTATGCTTTCTATCTAATAGTCAACCTTTACATAGTTTCCAAGTACTTTAAATGTACGGTGTTAGTGCTAAGTGTTGGAAATGTAATGATGCAACAAACAGAGATTAATCTGCTCCCAAGTAGGTTATATAAGGTCTGTCCCAAAATTATCAGCTGTGCAAACGTTTAATTATATTAACATTGGCTCCATACTTTCGGGACAGACCTCATAGTGTTCAACTCTTGATATTCTCATGTTGTTCCCCAGGTTCAATCAATTTGTGATGGCCATCTTTAGTTGATGGAATTATATGAAACAGAAAGATAAACATTTTCATTTTAACTAAAGGCCTTTACCTACTATGATCCACTCAGCTTAAGCTCTAAGACAAACAGCTTTAAATTTCAGCTATACCCTATATTATTTGTATACTCTCAGAGAAGTTAGTCAAACATTTTAAAACTGTTTTCAAAATTATGTTAGATGCATATAGTTTACAAATGGTTATTTGTCAATAGATACACTTTGTCTGATACATAATATAAGCCTTCAATAAATGGTAGCTATAACTATTTAAAACTCCCCCACTGAACTAGTCTTACAAACTAAACTGATGTTCAGAAGAATCCCAAGAAAAACCCAACCATGAAATCTAAACTTATGCCAGTTTCTTCCTGTCTGCCATTCTTTGAACCATCTTTATCACATTTAATGTATTTCTCTGAAGTTTATCAATATTTAATAATAAGAACAAACAATAATATCTTGTCTGAGATTTATCACTGAAAATAGATGAAGAAAAGCTAGAGAAACAAAAGTAAGAAAATATTATTATTTTCAAACCTTAGTAACAAAGGTTCTCTCAGTATTCTATTTTACCTCAGTGTTCATTTTGGTTACTGTAAATATCCGGGGCTGCTTTTACCATTTCTACTAAAAATTAACAAAAGAAATATCAAATATCTACTTCATAACATCTTAGTCTTTGCTTACATTGGTATCTTGTCTCCCAGATTGATATAAAATGAAAGCTAAGATTTTTTCTTAACAATTTTGAGATTCAGCTTCTTCTTAAAAGAGATACTGCACAGTGGATAAGGGGTCAGCCTGTGAACCCACAGGTCACTGGTTCGATTCCCCAGCCAGGGCACATAATCAGGTTGCAAGCCAGGTCTCCAGCCAGATTTGTAGTTTGAGGCAGGCGAAAGGCAACCATACATTGATGTCTCTTTCCCTAGCCATCTCTCTGAAAATAATAAAATAAAATCTTAAAAAAAAAAAAGAGAAATACTAATAAAGCCTACATGGAAAGTTATGCTGAGATTCAATAATAATAGTACACAGAAAAAGTCAAGCACAACACTGAACATATTAACAATTTGTTTATACTAATTCACTTTATTGGGAAATAATTATGTACAATAAAGTACACATGGTAAATTTCCAGTCTTTGATTATTGACAAATATATGCCCTTGTGAAACCACCACAACAATAAAGATGTAGAATGTTTTCTTATCCCGAAACTTTTTTTGCTTCTATTTATTCTAACCCACTTATTCTGGCAACAAGTATTCATTAATTTTCTTTTGTCACTATAAATTTTTCTTATAAAAATTTTATAAATTTTTCTGGCTGGTGGCTTGTAGAAAGGTGCTCGCCTGCAAAGCCAAAGGTCTCCGGTTCGATTCTCAGTCAGGGCACATACCCAGGTTTGCAAGCTAGGTCTCTGATCATGTCCATAGCTGGAGGCAGGTGAAAGGCAACCATACACTGATGTTTTGCTCTCTTTTCCCCTTCCCCTCTCTTTTAAAATAATAAATAAAAAATATATTTTTAAATAATAAAAAATAAAATGCGCACCTGGAAAAAACTTTTCTTACATTTTTTGGAATTTATATATAAGGCATTATAAATGTATAGAAGCATCTGGATATCTGGGTTCTTTCCTTCAGATAATATTTTTAAATTGGTCTAAAAATAAATATAATATGTTTACATCTTATTGCTTAATGATATGCATTTATATTAGTAAGTATATTATGTCTATCCATTTATATATGAATAAATAGTGTTTCCAGTTTGGGGCTATTTTATATATACACAGATATATGTGTGTATATAATATATAAATATTACATCCATTTTATATATGTAAATACATATATAACTGTATACATAAAATATAACATAAGTCCTTTTCTTTTCTGCACAATCCCTCTATCCTCCAGCCCTTCCCCAACTAGCTGTCCTCCTGTTCTCCATCTATGAATCTGATTCCATTTCCCCTGTTAATATGAAAGAATATGAGCACCCCTATGTCCTTTGCAGGGTTATTTACAATTGCCAAGATATGGAAATCAGTTTTGAAATGAATCCAGCAATCTTAACTTATCATTATGAAATTTTCTATAAATACCTGCCTTCAAACACTCTTTGAGCCTGTCTTTGCATCTTTTTTCCTTGTGTGTGTTTAATAAAATACTTAATAATACCATTTTATACTTGAAAAATATCAGTATTTGTTTAAAATTATGTTTTAGAAATTAAAAATTTTTATTCTTTTCATTATCAGGTTGATTTTTGACTAAATTAAAATAAAATAATTTATTCTTAATTGAATGGTGCCAAACATCTTAGATGAGCTATACATAATATAGAAGAGAAATTATATTAGATGTAAAAGTATATAAAAAGCTATAAATGAAATAAAGAATCAGGAAATTATAAATCATATATAGTATTTTTGGTCATTTTAAATAACCTAAACCAATAATTAATTGTGTAAAACAAACAAAAATGAGTATATTTTATGATTATAAAATGTGGAGAAGACATACAATCACACTACCTAAAACAAGAGGAAGGAAAAATGGAAACGTTCTTTTATAGTCTCATAATACATGTGAATATATCAGTTTATAAAGTGATATGTTAAATATGCACATTGTAAATTCTAAATCAACCATTACAAATAAATAATAGAGGCATAGCTAAAATACCAGGAATGGGTACTAAATGGAATACCAATAAAGCTCTAGTCCTCAAAACAAAGAAAAAATATGAAAGAAGGGGACAAATAACAAATGCAAACAAGTTTAGAATGAAGCCTAACTGTATTAATAGCTGTATTAATTTTAAGTACTCTATCAATCTGTGGCAGTTTATGGATTCACACAAGAAGAAGAGACAATTCACAGAGCTGACATTGTTTTGCCTTTTGTCTTCAGAAGGCTGTTCTGCTGTTCTGTGAGACATTGAAAAAAATAATAAAATAAAATAAATACTTTTAAATACTCTAAATACTAAAATTAAAAGGCACAAGTGACCAGATTGAATAATATTTTTTAAAAGACACACTCTAGGCTCCCTAAAATAATCACACTTTAAACTTGCAGGTGTACAGATTAAAAATAAAATGATGAAAAAGTTTATATATCATGCAAATACCACTGATAAGGAAAATTACATGAGTATGTTAATATCATAGCAAGTAAATTCCAACACAAATATGAACTGAGATAAGGAATATCATGAAAATAAGGTTGTCAATGGTAAAGTAAATGGTAAAATTTTAGTAAAATAAACCACAAAAATGTTATATTTTGAAATAAATGTATTCTTATATGTAAATACATAAACATAGTCATTTTTTTAATTGTTACAAAAGTCTCCATTTGCTGCAATAATAGACTTAATTTGACTTCAGAATCTTGAGCACGCTTTAACTTTTCTTTATCCATGAACATCATCATGTTTTCAGTCTTAGCTTTAACAGCCTCTTTATTGGAATGAGGTCATTTATTAACTTCTCTCTCACAAATGCTGCATACATAATAGTCTAAAGGATTTGCATGTGGTGAACTAGGCAGCCAGGTTTCCTTTGACCAGAATTCAGGAACCTTGACACTGAGACATTCTTGCTCCTTTTTGGCATTGTGCTGGTGCACCATCTTGTTGGAAGAGAAAATGTCCATTTGTGACTTGCTTCATCCATAGTACAACTACTTCTCTCAAAACATCAAGGTAAACATCAGCAGTCACCTTCAAACCTTGTGGAAAAAAATGCAGGGTCATGATATCTCCTTCATTGCTGACAGCACCTCACACCGTGACTGTAGCAGGAAACTTTGTTTGCATGATAATTGAGACTTCATTAAGATTCTGACAGAGCCACCTGTTGTGTCTTCTGTTGACTATTTGGTCCTGCTAAAAATTCTTTTTTTTAGCAGGGGAGAAAATCAGAGGGTTTTTTCTTTTGGGATTTTTCCATTCAGTTATCAGTTTCCTTGCTTTTTTCAAAGCACCTTTCCTTTGTCTGCTGTGTCATAAAGTGGCTTCTTCTAAGAGCATATGATCTGTATCTGATATCTTCAGCAATAATTTGTGAACTGTTACATCTGACATCTGCAGTTCTCTTGCTATGGAGCACATTGACTTTCCTGGATCTTTATTGATGATCTCCTGGATTCTGTGTACAATTTCTGGTCTGTGCAGTCCTTATGCATTTTCCTTGTTGGCATGGTGACATCAGGATCAGCATCATACACCTTCTTCACATTGTCAACTGTATGTAAAGGGATGTAATTGAAGTCTGCAACTTCCTTAGCAATTTGTCCTGCACACAGTCCAGAAATTATGGTTGCTCTAACATTGTATTCCTTAGATATGATGGTTACTCTCAGAATTTAATACTTTCTCTCTGAAACAATGATGTTAAATCATAACCTTAGAAATATAGTTTTTCAAAATTAATAAGCATGTGAAATAAGGAGATGCAAAGTTATTACCAAGTTATTGTGTGTACCCTGTATATAACAGGATTTTGCATGAGAAAACATAATTTTGAAATACATGAGAAAAAATACCTAAACTGAATGGAAAAGTAAGAAAATCTATAAATCTAGCTTCAGAGTACAGCACAGCTTTCTCAATAATGAAAAACTTTTCTCAATAAGAGAAAAATTAGTTAGGATAGAAACTGCTAATATAATACCATCAAACAAACTAGGCCTAAATGACATTTTTGTACAACACTACTCAAGAGTATCAATCTATATATCTGTCATGTACACATGGAATATTCACAAATACAGACCATATATTAAATTATACATCTTAAAAATGGAAAATAATAAACACATGGAATTAGCTTGAAATAAATATAAAATTGATTATTAGATTCTACATATGAATGAAATCATATGGCATTTGTCTGTCTCTGACTGGCTTATTTCACTTAGCATAATGTTCTCCAGGTCCTGTTGCAAAGGGTAAACCTTTCTTTCTTTTTATAGCCAAGTAGTATTCCATTGTGCAAATGTCCCATAGTTGTTTTATCTACTCATCTATTGATGGAGACTTGGACTGCCTCCACAAATTGGCAATTGTAAATAGCTCTGCAATGAACATAGGGATGCTTATGTTCTTTCAAATTCACAAGGGAAATGGGATCAGATTCATAGATGGAGAACAGAATGACAGCTAGTAAGGGAGAGGGTTAGAGGGTGGAGGGATTGTGCAAAAAGGAAAAGGACTCATGGACATGGACAACAGTGTGAAATGTTATTACTTCTAATCAATAATCTTGAAGTTATTTTTATTAGACATAAATTATTTGCATTTCAGTCTGTCAAATTCTGAAGGTTAATGTGTAAGTCTGGGAAATTTAGTCAATAGCAAAGAGTAAATAAAAAATGTGCATTGACCTGTAAAAAATTTAGGTGGACCTAAGTCCTCATATTATATTACCCAAATTTTTGCCTATTCTGTGTTTTGGATCATTTTTCAAAGAATTCCACAGAATTCAAAATTCAGCACACTGAAGAATAGACAATATTTTAAAAAGGAAAATATCTCCTTTTTGTAGTGTTTTAAAAATAAAATGAAAAGGTAGAAATGGCACTGAAACTCTCCTACTCTCACATACATTCCACAGGTATAAATCATATTGAGTGGAAATGCTTTTTCTTCTGATGGACATGGCTGACAGCTAATGAAATGGTAATATTTTCTACTTGGCATTGACCCTTTGTGGGTGCTTTTTTATATTCGTATTGTAAGAGCTGGTAAACTAGACCTAGGTTTAGGTGTATGACTGAAACAAAACATTATTAGAGCTAGTAGGGAAGCCTCAGACTGGAGGAACTTTTTCCCTCAACCTCTGTACATCAGAACCTGATACTTTGTCATCCTATCCCTCTGAACCAAACAAACAAATAAGCAGAATAGAATCAAAGGCATGGAAACAATGAACCAATGGACAATGACCAGAGGGGAGAGGGAAGCGAGAGAAAGAAGGAAAGAAGGGGAAGGATCTAATCAGGGAACTGGTATAAATGACCCATGGACATGAACAACATGTTGGGATTGACTGTGAGAGAGGATGGGGAGAACAATGGTGGAAAAATGGGACAACAGTAATACAACAATAAATTAATTTTTAAAAAGATCAAATCAATAAACAACAAGTGCTAGTGAGGATGTGGAGAAAAGGTAACTCTAGTGCACTGCTGGTGGGAATGCATACTGGTTCAGCCACTATGGAAAACAGTATGGAACTTGCTCAAAAAACTAAAAATAGAACTGCCTTATGACCCAGTGATTCCACTGCTAGGATTATATCCAAAGAATCCTGAAACACCAATTCAGAAGAACCTATGCACCCCTATGTTCATAGCAGCACTATTTACAATAGCCAAGTGCTGGAAACAACCTAAGTACCCTTCAGTGAATGAATGGAGCAATAAACTGTGGTACATTTACACAATGGAGTTCTATGCAACAGAAAGAAAGAAGGAATTTCTACCATTTGCAATAGCATGGGTGAATCTGGAGATTATTTTGCTTAGTGAAACAAGTCAAGAAGCAAAAGATAAATATCATATGATCTCACTTAATACAGGAGACTAATAGATGAGCAAAACCAAACCAGAGACGGAAAGATAAATAAGGAGCAGAATAACAGTGACAAAAGAAAATGGGGGGGGGGGGGGAAAAGTAAGGGTTTAGGGTTCAGTGGAGTAGCCAATGTGAAAGAACCATGGACATGGACAATGAGACGGAAATTGACTGTAGGTGAGAGGACAGGGAGGGGGGGAAGGGGAGAAAAATGGGGGAAAATATGAAACAATTGTAATACAGCAAAAATAAAATAAAAATAAATTTAAAAAAGATTTGCTGCCTGGATATATTTGGGGTTTTTTTGTTTGTTTGTTTTTATTTTTGACTCAATTGCAATAACTTACTTAGGACTCTAAGTCCTGAGTTTTTGGTAACTCATGTAGAACATTAAGATATCTATATGCATTGGCTATTGTAAGCCAAATTATAATTATTATATGAATCTTAAATTTGTCCATATAACTTTAACTCTCCTTCAAATTTTGAAGATTGTAACATTATTTGGCAGCAGAAAAACTCCCAAATATACAGGACTAACATTTCCTTTTCCAAAACAGATAACCATAAACACAACTTTAAAAATAGCTTACATAATATTAAATATTGTTTATCTTATAAAATAGCTCCTAACACAAACATGTTAGCAATATAACCAAATAAATGTTATATTATTACTGAAACTGGAGCAATATCCCCTAATTGTAACATTCTTTATAATTTTAAAACCAATCCTAAACATGTTATCAAATTTTATTTTCTCAAAAATTCCACAAGGTAGGTAAAGTAAGTATTACCAACCCAATTTAATTTATAAGAATGCAGTAGTAAGAAGACATCTGAGCTATCAATCTATAGCTTCTTTCCCAAGCTAGGTGTGTGAAATCAGTCTCAGAATATTTTAGATTAATTTAGGTTACATTTAATAATTCTAAATATTGTACCAAGTGAAACTTATATTCCCATGCAATTTCACTATTTCTATTTTATTCCCCAACTAAACTCTGAGCAAAAGAGTTCTAAATAAACATTAATAGTAAAATATATTTTGAATTTAGAGTAAGATGAGAATGCATAAAAAGTGGAATAGATTTTAAATTTTGAGCAGGATTGGAATGAGTAAAATGCAGCATAAAATAATATTGCAGCTATACTGAAATTTTCTATATAAATTTTGTTGGGTCATGCCACTACACTTTGGGTATGCACAAATCTGAGTTCCCTGAAGAGTCAATCAGTTACAACCCAAAAGCCAGTTCTGACTATGACATAGTAATTTGTAAATAAAGTTTTATTACATAGCCATGCTCATCTGTTCACATATTAACTGTGATTATTTTCACAGTACAATGAGAAGCCATGTGGCAGGCAAAGCCAAACATACTATCCAGCCCTCTGGAGAAAAAAATAAAACTTGTTGATACCTTTTAAAAGAGGAGACTCATTTTTATTTTATATCTTTAGCAATGCATACACAATATGGAAAAAGGTATATTTTAAATACATTTTATAGTTTCTGCAAATTCTATCTCACTAATAAGATATGCATTCTCACTCCTCTACAATGTCATCAGTATATCTTAATATAAAAATTTTATAAATCTTAGAATATGTTTTTGCACAGTATAGCTGATAAATCACTAAGGAGAAAGTTCAGGTTAGCACACCTACATGTGAAATATAGGACTTGAATATGTTCAGTTTAGGTCACCTAGTCAAGGTAAAGTTGGTATTTGTTTTATTGTTAATGGGGAGCTTAAATCAGATAAAAAATTTTATGTGAACCACTAGTAAACAACAATGAAATGATTTCACATACTATTATTTTCCCCTTAGTGAAATGCCTTGATAATAGAAAATTTCTAGGCACACACAGCTCAAACAAGGACATCGTCTGCAGAGCCAAATCAGAAGCACACTTGTCCTACATACTACATTTTGGAATGGCACCTGTCACCCAAGTAATTGTGCTTCAGTAATGCATACTTTGACAATGTTATAAAACATTGCCTAGAGCTAACTTATACATACATCTGCTCTTTATAAGACTAACAAAAATGTGAAATTAATATCAATATTGATTTTGAGATTGAGAAATAAACTATAAAGGAAAGTAAAACTGTAACTTTACCAGTCATAATGATAAAATCATGAAAGAAAAGTTATAATGAAACTTACAATCCAGGACCCTTACTGAGAATTAGAACCTCTAGAATTTTGCAATTGAGTTTCAAGTAAGGGTTTAATTTTTCATTCATCTGGTACAAAGCATTCAAGAAAGAACTAATTATAAGTTATAAACTGACACAGATTCTTCTAAGTATAGGTTCTTTTTCATTTTATGTACTCTGAAATAATTAATCTTGATGTTAATACACTATAATGATTTCTTCCTCTCAATTTTATTTTAATGTTGCTTTCTCAGTTCCTGGTGATGGAATTTCTCAACTTGACCTGTAATTATGGCTATTTATTATATCCAGTATAATTATACTAAAAATAATACTAAGAGACATCATGATCTACTATGAATGTGCCATGTCTCTAATAAAAGAAAACACAATTTTTTCAGTAAAAATGGCATGATTTATTATCCAGAATTCTTTTTGATGTACTATGAGTATATCTCAATGATTAATGAGGTAGAAATAGACCCCCAATTAATGGTTGTATAATTCTTATCTCCAGGTGGTCATTTTGAGGTTAACTTGAGATAATGATATTCAACAAAATAAAAAAGTAAACTATATCCATGTTTTCTTAATTATTCTCATAACCTGCTTTCATGTTTAATTATATGGAGGAAAAAGAAAATCATTATTATTATAATAGTATGTATTCTATTTGTTATTTTATTTATTAATAATTTAAATCAAACCATACTATAAATTATACTTTATTTATGGAGTTTATCAAGTAAACAATGCAATTGTATGTAGTTAGTCTTCTACCAGTCACTGATCTAAGATGTTGTACAAAAAAATATTTAGTAATTATTTCAAGAAATGAAAGTTTCTATTACAATATGCACTTTAAATGGGCAAATATAGAAACCTTTGAAACAAAGGAATTAATACAAAGGCAAACAGTGAAACACCTGCAAATAGGAAAGAATTATATTTGCATTAAAAATATATCTCCAGGTAATTATACCTTTTAACCATCCAATAATGTTTTATGAAAAACAGATCTATATATATTTTTTAAGATTTTATTTATTATTTCCAGAGAGAGAGAGGCAGAGAGGGAGAGAGACATCATGTATGGTTTCCTTTCACCTGCCTCCAGCTACAGATCTGGCTGGAGACCTGGCTTGCAACCTGGTTATGTGCCCTGGCTGGGGAATCAAACCAGTGACCTTTGGGTTCGCAGGCAGATCTATATTTAAAGGAATAGTTGGGTAAATCTTCTGTGAAAATTATTTGTATGGATAATATTATTATAAACCATAATATTGATTTTATAATTATATTTTATTAATAATGCTATTACAGTTGTTTCAATTGTTCCCCTTTTGCTCCCCTCCTCCCAGCACCCCCTCTCTCAGGCCATCCCCACACCATTGCTCATGGGTCATGCATGTAAGTTCTTGGGCTACTCTATTTCCTACGCTGTACTTTGCATCCCCATGGCTATTTTGTAACTACCTATTTATACTTCTTGTAACTTTTGATATATCCATTTAATATTAACTTTTTATGTGACATTAGGTAAGGATCAAATTTTGTTAATATAGTTGCACAATTGTCCCAGTATCACCTATTGAAAATTACATTTCTTTACTAATTTGTATTAGCACCTTTGTAAAATCAATTTTTTATATAATGTGAAAAACCTATTTCAAGACTCTCTTTAGTGTTATTTTGTTCTATAGTTTCATCTTTATGTCCATATTTTAATTACTGTAGTTTGTAGTAATTGTTGATATCAGATAGTATGTTTATAACTCTTCTTCTCTTTCAAAGTTGTTCAGTCTCTTAGATGCTTTTTATTTGTATGTGAATTTTAGACTTAGTTTGTCAACTTGCAGATACAGAAAAAATCCTAGCGTTTTTACTGGAATTTTATTGAATCTTCATATTAATCTGGAGAGAATTGACATTTTAACAGTATTATATGTTCTTAGGTATAGTCATGTTTGTTTAGGTCTTATTTGGCATCTGTCACCCAAGTAGCAGGTCTTGCATATCTTCTGTGAGGTGTCTTCCTAAGTGTTTAATATTTTAACAATATTGAAAATGATAATGTATTGGCAATTTTTATTTCTATTGATGGCACATAAAATATAAATAATAATTATACTGACTTTTTATTTTGTAAATATGCTTAATTCACTTACATTTTTGCAGTCTCAGTTTTTCTGCATAGATGACAAAGACTAATTTATGTAGGTAAAGAGAATTATATTTTTTCTTTTTTAAAATTTAGGATGCCTTTTATTTCTATTTCTTATTACACTTGCAACAAACTACTCTAAAATTGTGAACAGTAGTAGTTTGAGCAGACAGGCCTCATTTCTTCCTAATTAAGAACTAAGCATTCAACTTTCACTACTAAGCATGATGTTATAGGCAGGGTTTTTTTGTTTGCTTTTGTTTATGGATAAATTTTCCTTTCATTATATTGAGGAAGTATTTATGTATTCTAAAAGTTACTAAGAGATTCCAACAGTCCATTGTAAAATTCTCACTTTGTATAAATTGATCACAGACTTTTACCTTAAATTATATAACTGTGAGCATTATACCAACCTGGCATTCCTGAATTTGAATTTGGTTATGATGAATTTTAAAAAAAATTATTTAACATTTCCAGAGAGAGAGGAAGGGAGAGAGGGAGAGAGGCAGAGAGGGAAAGAAACATCAATGTATGGCTGCCTTTCACCTGCCTCCAGCCATTAACCTGGCTGGAGACCTGGCTTGCAACCTGGTTATGTGCCCTGGCTGGGAATCAAACAAGCAACCTTTGGGTTCACAGGCTGGCACCTTATCCACTCCACTGTGCTACCAGCCAGAGCTAAGTTATGATGAATATTTTAACATATTGTTGAATTTAATTTTCTAAAATTTTGTAAACTATTCTTATTATATTGGTAGAAGATCATTATACGTAGTTTTTTTAATCTATAGTGTTTTTCAATTGATTAGTGAAATATCAAACTATAATTATGGCTTTACATATTCATTCAGTTCCATTATTTTTAGCTTTATGTGTTTTGAAGCTGTGATATTATAAGTGTTATGTCTCCTTGAATAATCATCTTACAATTTTGCAATGTTGTTTTAATCCATAAATTATTTCCTCTAAAACTGTTTATCTGGTATTATTATAGCCATTCCAGATCTCTTTGGATTAGTGTTGTCAAGATATATTTTGCATTCTGATTTTTAAAATATTTGTATCTTTTATGAGGTACATTTTTGTAGACAACAGAGTTCTGTGTTTATTTTATTTACCAATTTATTTATTAAGATTTTTTGAGCAGTTTTATGTTTTCTTTTGATATAATCTCTATTGTATTTGTTTCCATTACCACTTAGGGCTCTTTTATAACCCTCCTCCCAATGTCCATGTCTGTGAGTCTTTTTTCCTTTTTACTAAAACCCTCCACCCCCTCATCCACACCCCACTAGCTGTCATCTGCACTCTATCTATGAGCCTGTCTCTGTTTGCTTATTAGGTCATTTTGTTCATTAAATTCTGCAAATGAGTGAAATCATATAATATTTGTCATTCTCTGACTAGTTTATTTCCCTGAGTATAATGTTCTGCAGTTTCTTCCATACTGTTGCAAAAGGTAAAATGTTCCCTTTTCTCTTTCTTTTTACAACAGAGTAAAACCTCATTGTGTAAATGTCCCATAGTTGTCTCATCCACTTATCTTTTGTTGGACACTTGGGCTGCTTCCATATCTTGGTGATTATAAATGCTACAATGAGCATAACGGTGCTTATGTTCTTTTGAATTAGTGTGTTGGGAACCTTTGTATACATTCCCCAAAGTGGGATTGCTGGGTCAAAAGGGAGATCCATTTTTAATTTTTTGAAGTCTCTAAAAAAATTATGTTTTCCATAGTGGCTGCACCAGTCCACATTCCCACCAACAGTCCACAAGGGTTCCCCCTTTGCCACATCTTTGCCTGTACTTGTTTGTTAATTTGTTTATTGATGATGGCCATTCTGACAGGTGTGAGGCAGTTCTCATTGTGGTTTTAGTTTGCATTTCTCTGAAGATTAGTGACATTTAGCATCTTTCCCCACATTTTTTGATGTGCATTGGCCATCTGTATGTCCTCTTTGGAGAAGTGTCCTTTTAGATCCTTTGCCCATTTTTTAAAATTGGATTGGTGATCTTTTTGGTGTTGACTTTTGTAAGTACTTTATAAATTTTTGATATTAACCCCTTACCAGATATATCAGCAAATATGCTCTCCCATCCTTTGGGTTGTCTTTTTGTTGATAATTGCCTTTGCTGTGCAAAAATTTTTAGACTGATGTAGTCCCATTTATTTATTTTTTCTTTATTTTTCTTGCTGGGGGAGATTTATCCAATAAAAAGTTTCTTTGAGCAATGTCCAAAGTTTTGAAGCCTGTGCTTTCTTCTAGGATGTTTATGGTTTGTGATCTAACAGTTAAGTCTTTGATCCATTTAGTAAGATACTAAATTAATATTCAGAAACCAGTTGCATTTTTATTTGCCAGTAATAGACTATCAGAAAGGGAAATTAAGAAAATAAACCCATTCATAATTGCTTCAACAAATACCTAGGAATAAACCTAACCAAGAATGTAAAAGATCTGTAGATGGAAAATTATGACACTGCAGAAAGAAATTGAAGAGGATACAATTAAGTGGAAGCACATTTCATGTTCATGGATAGGAAGAATTAACTTGATTAAAATGTCCATACTACCCAAAGCAATTCATAGATTCAATGCAATTCCTATCAAGATACCAATGATGTATTTCACAGAACTAGAACAAATATTACAAAAATTTAATGAAACCACAAAAGGCCCTATACAGTGATCTTTAGGAAAAGAATAAAGTTGGAGTAAACATACTACCTAACATCAAACTATGCTGTATGGCCATAGTAATCAAACAGCCTGGTATTGGAGTATAAAATTTCACATAGATCAATGTATTAGACTAGAAAGCCCACAAATAAACCCACACCTTTATAGTTAATTAATATTTGACAGAAGAAGTAAGCATACACAATGGGATAAAGATAGTTTATTCAGTAAATGGTGTTGGAAAAATTGGGCAAATACATGTAGAAAAATGAAACTAGACCACCTCCTTGCACCACACACTAGAGTAGTTTTGAGTTTAGAATATAATTGTGTGAAGTAACAGAGATTTCCTATACTTTGCTTCTCCCACTTACTCATTCACTCTACCAATATTGACATCTCCTACCATAGTGATACATTAGTTATAATTGATGAAACTATATATACACCTCATGGTCACCAAAAGTCCATAGTTTACAATGTAATTCACTATTGATGTTGTACATTTTATTAGTTTGGACAAATGTATAATGATACCTATTCATCATGATACCATAAAAAATACCTTTAATGCCCTAAAAATCCTATTTGTTTTGTCTGTTCCTACCTCTCCTCTTACTCACCCTTGATAATATATAATATTTTTACCATATTCAACATTTTGCCTTATCCATAAGTTTATGTAATTGGAAATATACAATATAAACCTTTCAGATGGGCTTGGTTGTTTCCAAGTTTTGACCATTATGAATAATATTAGCCACTATAAATATCTATGTGCAAGTTTTTGTTTGATGGTAAGGTTTCAAGTCCTTTGACTAAATATCTAGAAGCACAATTGTTGGATGGTATGTTAAAGATTGCTGGGGGAGGGAGGATAAGGGAACTAGATAGTGAGGTAAAAATTAATGAAGATTAAATTAAAAATGAAAAACAAGAATATGTTTAGTTCTTCAAGAAATCACCAAAGTGTCATATAGAGTATTTTCACCCATTTTGCATTCCCTCTAGAAATAAATGACAACTTGGGTTGCTCTAAATCCTTGAGAACATTAGATGTTGTCAGTGTTCTAGATATTGGTCATTCTAATGGGCATGTGGTAGTACATCATTGTTGTTTTAATTTTGCTGATGACATGTGATAGAGAGCAGTTTTTTATATATTTATTTGCTGTTTATATATCTCTTTTGATGAGATGCCTGTTAGAATCATTAGTCCATTTTTTAACTTGGATTGTTTATTCTCTTATTGTTGAGTTTGAAGTGTTCTTTTTGCATATTTTAGATAACAGTCCTCTGTGACATATATCTTTTGCATATATTTCTTCTAATCTGTGTTTTGTCCTTTCATTTTCTTGATATTGTCTTTGGAAGAGCATAAGTTTTTATTTATTTGTTTGTTTATTTGTATTTTAACAAATCCAGTTTATCAATTCTTTCTTTTATAAATTGCGCCTTTTGTGTCCAAAAAGTCATTGCTGTGCCAAAGGTCATCTAGATCTTTCTCCTGCATTATTTTCTAGATATTTTCTAGTTTTGTGTTTTACATTTAGGTCTATTATGAGTTAGTTGTTATAGAGAGTGTAAGTATGTGTCTAGATTCAGTTTTTATTTTTGCATGTGAATATTCACTACTTCTAGAACCATTTGTTAAACATTTGTTCCATTGTATTGTCTTATGTCCTCTATCAAAAATCATTTGACTATATTTATGTGGGTCTTTTTCTGGGCTCTCTATTCTGTTTCACTGACCTATTTTTCTATTCCTTCACCAAGACATTGTGATGTACAGTACACTGTTTTGATTATTGTTGCTTTGTAGGACCTCTTAAAGTTGTGTAGTATCAGTCCTCCAAATATGTTCTTTTTCAATATTCTGTTGGCTAGTCTGGGCCTTTGCCTCACTACATACTTTAAAATCAGTTTTTTGGTATTTACAAAATAACTTTCTGGATTTTGATTGAGATTTTATTTAATCTATAGATTAAGGTGGAAAGAACTGACATCTTGACAATATTGAGTCTTCCATCCATGAACATGGAATATCTCTTCATTTATTTAGTTTTTTTTTTTTTATTTTGTTCATTAGAATTTTGTGGTTTTCTTTATGTAGATCTTGTATATAATTTGTTAAATTTACGGTTAAGTATCTCAGTTTTCTGGATGCTATTATAATGTTATGCTTTCAATTTCAAATTCTACTTGTTCATTGCTAGTATATTGAATAGCAAATAACTTCTCTATATTAACTGTGTATACTGCAAATTTGTTATAATTTTGTCCCAGGCTTTTGTTATCACTGCTGTTGTAGATTATTTTGAATTTTCTACACAGATGATCATATAATCTATAAATAATGTCATTATATTTCTTCCATCCCAATCTATATAACATTTAACTTCCTTTCCATATCTTATTGCCTTAGCTAGAACTTTTAGTATGTTGTTGAAAAGGAGTAGTGAGATAAAATATTTTTGCTGGTGCTATACACATTTAGAGAAGCTTCTCTGCTAACAAATTTAGAAATGATCCTGAAGTATATTCTTTGGCCTTCTTTTACATCTAAATCATACATTGCTATCACATTGTTATTTTTTTTCCTATTACTACTTCCCTCAGATCTTTTGTAGAGATCTGAAAAGCAATAAATAAAATATTACATATTTAAATGTGTATCCTATCACACAATTATTTTTAAAATTAGATTATATCTGTTCTTTTTAATGCTATGCTTAAACAAGTGGAATTTTTATTTTATTGGCAATGATGAATTAGGTTTAGTAGTATGATACCATGTTTCTAGTCTATTGTGTATATTAAACATGAACACAACTGGCATGATATTGTTTACTTATATAATTAGGGATATATAAAACAGGTAATTCACACACTTACACACATCCACTGACACACATAAACATGCACATGGTTAAGTGCGATATATGAAGAAATATGAAGAAATCAAAAACTATAAAATTAGCTTTGTAAGTTATATGCATTTATAGGTTTGGGTAGTGAAATATGTTTTATTCAAGTGTCATTATAACTTTAATAATATTAGCAATGTGATCTCACACATATTTTACTAAAACAAGCAAAATAAGGATTGAAAATATTATGTAAATAGCATAATTTCTCTTTCTTATCTAGAAAAAATAAGACCTCTTCAATTTTGCCACTTGAAAGCAATAAATGGAAAATGACTGACTACATGACTGCATAGTAATGCTTTTACAAACTTTTTAAAAAGATTGTATTAATTATTTTTAGAGAGAGGGGAGGGGAGGGAGGCATAGAGGAAGAGAAACATCAGTGTGTGGTTGCCTTTCACCTGCCTCCAGCTGGGGACCTGACTGGAGACCTGTCTTGCAACCTGGGTATATGCCCTGACTGGGAATCAAACAAGTAACACTTGGGTTCACAGACCAGTGCTCAATCCAGTGAGCCACACGATGAACATTTAAAGTGATAAAAACATAATAATAATATTATGAAAACAACATACCTCAAGTAAGTATTTCCATGATGAGCAATCAACAACTAAGTTCTATTTATTGTACAGCTCCAATCAATGTTCTTGTGACTTTTTTACTTTGGCTTAAAAAAGTAAAATTTTTTCAACATTATATCAAATTCATTCTGTATGATTAGGCCAGACTTATTTTGACAATAATTAAGAAGCATAAAGGAAAGATTATCTTCTATAAAGAATACAATTATGTTAAGTTCATGATTAAGTACATGTCATAATTAAAAGGACCAAGTAAAATACATTATTATTATAATTAATTATACCACACTTTATAATAATGCATAAATATAAATTAGGTTAAATGATATAATGTATGGTATTTTGAACAATGTATTATACTCCTCCTGAAATAGGGAAATTAATATTATACAATGATGCAAAAAATAAACATGATCTTGGAGTAAAATCCGCATATATATGACTTTTCATTGCTAAACAATTGGTTGCCTTTATAGCCTGTACATCTATAAAGTACAAAGATAATTATTGTATCTCTAGTATAAAATCTACTGATAAAATATGGTAAGCTATATCCTAAGTCTTCAGAGAAAAACAAACTTTGATTACATTTGGCTATATTTAGCATTCTGTATTAGGTAAATTTTAGGCATACTTGGCTTCCTGATGAGTACCATGTATGTATCCAGTTTTTGCTTTATATACATGTAGTGCAGTAAGGTTGCATGCTAAGGGTTTGTACTTTCTCTTTGTTGTTACCAGATTTCTGGAGTTCCAAGTGATTAACTACTGAAGTCCCAGGTTTACAACTTCCTCTGAGATGGAATTGACCAACTATCTGTATGCATGGTGAATTTAGCATAATCATCTGAATACAAAATGAAATTTTAGAAAAATAGAGTTAATGCTCCAGAGCATAAGGATGTCAGAAAAATTAGGAGGATTTCCTTGCCTTTGTTCTTATCTAAGGAGAAAATGTTGATATTCTAAGTACTCTATATGTCAGTAATTTAGCTAAAATAGATTTATCATTTTTCATGTTGTGCTTAAGCTTACAACCTTAAAATAATTTACTTAAGCATAAACACATGATTTATAAATGCATAATTAAATTATTTTCATGATTGTCACATCATAAATTTGACAGGTTATTTATCTCTCAGAATTGCTAAGGAACTAAATCAAATAATATACTCTGCCTAATAATATATTAAGCATTCATGTTAATTTCCTTATGTTACCTATTTTACATAATTTCTTATTTTCCACCAGCATTCTTTTTTATGTAAACTAAATGAAGAACCATTTTTGATATAGTACTATTTAAAAAGAAGGATTAAAGTATTGCATTGATTTCTTATTGCTGCTGTAACAAATGCTACAAGTTTGGTTGCTAAAAGTGACATGACTTTATTATTGGTGTTATTTACAAAAGTTTAGTTTTATAATTCAAGAGTCTGGAATGAGTCTCAGCTAAAATCAAGATATTGGCATGGTATGTTTATTCCTTTTTACAATTCTTTAGGGGTAAATTTACTTCCTCCTTTTCTAGAGATCTAGAGCCATTCCTTGACTTGGGGTCCCTTTCCTTTATCTTTAAAACCTTCAACAATCTACTTTCTTACGTTGTGTCCCTGTGAGAGTTTTCATTGTCAAATCTCCTCTGTCTCTGAGACATCCTTCTATCATTTCCATTTTTAAACACTTTTGTGATTACATTAGGTTTACCTACATAATTCATGATAATCTCCCCATGGTACAATTAGCTGTTTAGCAACTTGAATTTTATCAACCTTACTTTCTCTTTGCAGTAAAATAATATGTTTATAAATTCTGGGAATTAAAATGTGGACTTCTTTGGAGTGCCATTACTTTGCCTGCCACACACTTTCTGAATTTTGGTATGAGTACTGAAAATTCCAAAATTTATAACACAGACATTTCTGGTTAAACTTTTGAAGACAAACCAACTTCATTGACTTAAATAGTAACTTTCAAAGTAAATAAAAATAACTTAATACAATTCCAAACACATAATACATTTTATATATCTTATTCTACTAAGGAGGCATTTTACATATTATATATCCAACATGTGTGTAGTATATTATGTACTAAATTGTTTAAATCTTAAACCATATAAAGATGTTGATGCCAAAATCTTGCTCCTATAAGTCTGTGCTTTAGTACAAATTTCTTTCTTTTTTAAAAATATATTTTATTCATTTTCCTATAACAATTGTCCCAATTTTTCCCCCTTGTCACACTCCACCCAGTCCCTCCAACAATGCCCCCCTCCTTAGTTCATGTGCATGTGTCATGCATATAAGTTCTTTGGCTTCTCCATTTCCTTTAATTTTCTTAATATCCCCCTGTCTACTCTGTAACTGCCAATGTGTACTTCTTTTCTTTTTCCTTCACATTCAGACAATTCACCATTTAATTACTGCCTTGTAACCGCCAGCCTCGTATTAATATTAATTAATTATAATTAATATTAATATGAAGATTTTTTCATTATTTCAAAATACATCAATTCATTTGTTTAAAAAATTACTTTTTTAGTATCAATTGCAACATTGTCAAACACATGCACAAATACATTTATGCACATACCTCTTTTTATCCATGCTTTAAGTATATACTGGATTTTGAAGAGTTAATACAAAAATTTTTAATATGCCAATAACTTATACAATTATCACATGTTAAATGTCAGTATTTTAGATACACTGTAGTAAATTAAGCATTTTTTCTTCTTTAATACTTATTTTACTCTGGAATGCTATTTTTCTGAAAACATCACAGAAATGGTGTATTGCAGAGCTCGCTTTTGTGAAAGCCGTCTTAGAGACAGTGCCAATCTCATAGTAAAACAATGAATTTGGGAGAGGAGAAAGATGGCAACAGAGTAGAGAGCAGTGCTGATGGTGTTCTTGAGTACCAGAGCAGCTAGAGGACAGGATAGGGAGCGCGAGACATCTTCAGATCCCTAAGAATTGGAGTGATCAGCATCTGGACACAGGGGAGCACAGCCCATAGGCAGCAGAGACTTGCAGGAGACCAGCCCACAGGTCCAGAATACAACCAGACAGCCCAAATAAAGGCCACGCCAAGAACAGCAAGTGCAGAAAATCTGGGAGACTGCAACATTGAACTCCACAAATCTCCTATCACAGAAGGGTGCTCAATTAAGGCAAGGAAGCAAAGCAGGTTAACTGAAGGAAAAAAATAAAAAGCAAGCAAGAACAGACACCCAAAATGGGGGAAAAAAGAATCAGTCCATCACCAAAAGGAAAGGAAGAATCCCCAGAAAGACCACAAAATGAAACAGAGGCACCTGAAATATCAGATAAAGAATTCTAAAGAATGATGATAGAGAAGCTCAGTGAGCTCAGCCACATCAAAGAAAACTATAAACAACTCCAAGAGAACTACAAAGAACTCCAGGAAAGTTACAAGGAACTTACTGAGAGCTACAACAGCATGAAAAAGGACATAGAAACTATCAATAAGTGCCAGGAGGAAATGAAGAATGCAATTTCTGAATTGAAGAATACAGTAGAAGGAATCAACAGTAGGCTGGAGGAAGCAGAGGACCAGATCAGCGAGTTGGAGGATAATGTAGACAAATACTCCAAGACAGTACAAGAGAATAAAAAAAGGCTGAACAAGACTGAAGAGGGGTTAAGAGAGCTGCAGGACAACATGAAACATAGCAACATCCATATCATAGGGATACCAGAAAGAGAAGAGAAACAAGGAATGGAAAACCTGTTCAAAAAAGTCATGATAGAAAATGTCCCTAACATGATGAGTGAAAACATTAATCAAGTTCAGGAAGCACAGCTGGTCCCAATGAAGATCAACTCAAACAGACCAACACCAAGGCACATTATTATTAAAATGGCTAATTTCAAAGATAAACAGAGAATCCTAAAAGCATCAAGGGAGAAACAACAAATAACATATAAAGGGGCTCCAATAAGGCTATCAAATGGTTATTCAACAGAAACAATTTAAGCCAGAAGGGAATGGCAAAACGTATTTCAAGTAATGGTAAACAAAGGCCTGCAACCAAGAATACTCTACCCAGCAAGGCTCTCATTCAAGATAGAAGGAGAAATAAGGAGCTTCCCAGACAAAAAAAGACTAAAAGAATACATCTCTACCAAACCAGCATTGCAAGAAATGCTAAAGGGTCTGCTCTAAAAATAAGTAAATAAATAAAATGAAGAAACAGAGAAAGCCAAAGAGGAATACAGACACAAAGGGAGAAAATGGCAATGAATAAATATCAATCAATAATCACCTTAAATGTAAATGGATTAAATGCACCAATCAAAAGACATAGGGTAGCCCAATGGATAAGACAACATGACCCACATATATGCTGTCTTCAAGAGACCCACCTCAGGACAAAAGATCAACACAGATTGAGAGTGAAGGGATGGAAAAATATATGTCAAGAAAATGGACATAAAAAAAAGCTGGAGTAGCAATACTGATTTCAGATAAAATAGATTTTACAATGAAGGCCATAAAAAGGGACAAAGATGGACATTTCATAATACTTAAGGGAACAATCCATCAAGAAGAAATAACTCTGATAAACATATATGCACCCAACATAGGAGCTCCGAAATATATAAGGAAAATCTTGGAAGACTTTAAGAAAG